>JAYXIM010030624.1:0-48418 GCA_037575425.1 Anastrepha fraterculus
CCCTAATAATTATAAAAATACTATAATAGAATAAACCAAATAGAGCTCTCTCGTATAAAAGGATCTCCGTTAAGGGTGGGTCTGTATTGAAATAGAATAAAATAAACTAAAATATACTGTGGGTGAGGTACTATCGATTTTTTTCCAAAGACATTTCCATGCCATTATTTATGAAATACTTGTATAACACACACGCTGGTTACAATTGAGGACATCGAAAACTTCTGCTACCTGGGCAGCATAGTGTCAAAAAATGGTGGAGCGGAAGCTGATGTAAGTTCCCGCATAAACAAAGCTCGCCACGCTTTCCACAGGATGAATCGAATCTGGTCATCAAGACATATCAGCACAAAAACAAAATTGCGAATTTTCAATACAAGCATCAAACCAGTGTTACTCGTACTTTATGCGTGCGAAACATGGAAAGTCACAGATACCATATGCAATAGCCTACAAACATTTATCAACAGATGTCTGCGCATTATTCACCGCATATTTTGGCCAAGAGTTATCACCAACGAAAATCTTTTAATATAATATTTCAATGTGCAAGCCCATCGCAGCTGATATCAAAGAAAGGAAATGGCGTTGGATTGTGCACACCTTACGCAAAGAAGACAATGACATCGCAAAGATGGCCCTAGAATGGAATCAACAAGGCTCCAGAAGGAGAGGACGACCACGAGTCAACTTGGATGCGATCAACACACGCGGAATACCAATCAAGATGTTCCTGGCATGAAATTCGAAAAATTGCAAAAGATCGCTCACGTTGGTCTGAGTTTGTTTCCGCCCTATGCTCTGATTGACGAGCGGTATTTCTTCATATAACTATATAAATAATTTCATGTACAAACTATTTATTATCAAGGAATAAAAAAATCGTAGAGATCTAGTTTTCAGTATATTTGCTGCATAGATCAGGCTATAACTGAGCAAAGGCCCGTATGATAGCGTAGAACGGTTGCAACTTCATGGCGTATACCTGCGACGTCAGAAAACTCTACGTGATAAAATCTAGTGAGGTCAAATCACACGCTCCTGGTTGTTTATGCACCTCACCATCACGAAAGGCAACTACGGACTGAAGGTATTTATGCATAATGTTCATCGTGGCTTTTGCAGTGTAACACAGGGCGTCAACCTGTGAGAAAGACTTCTTATCCAAGTCTTCATATATCGTTCAAATGGGACCAAATGAAATTAGTTTCAATCGATCTGCAGCATTTATTGTTGGCAGTGGCGGCCTCTTTAATGTCATTATTAAAAAAGTACGGACCATTGGTTCACAATACGTAACTTTTTGTGGATAAGTAGCCGCCAGGTAAACTTCATGTGCGTTGGAGCTCTTCAATAAAATTACATTTTGCTTACTGACGTAGCCATAATCCATGAAAATGTACACATCGCTAAAGATGATTTTTCGGTCAAGACTCTGGTAAGTACTACGAGCTTAATGCGGTGTAATGAATTTTCTTATCAACTCTGAGCGCTGAGTCTATTGGACTAGTTGGACGCTAAATTTTCCAAATTGATATTTGTAAAAGGACGTCTTATTTTTGGCAAAGAATTTACTGCCTCGGATTCTCCTGTACACTCACATAGACAGCGGTTATGTTCTCAGCTGATCTGGCGCTGCTCGGGTAAACTGATATTGGTTGCTTGTTTACCAAGCCGGTTGTCTGGAATTTGAGAGCCGGCTTTGTAATATGACTGCATTGAACGAACAAACGTCGAAGGGACCAAAGTTTATTTTGATAATTAAGTTTCACAATTTCATTCACAGATGCCGCTCAATCGTATTGCTTACCATGGTGATCTTCAGCAGTTTGCCTAAATACACTGTTCAAAAGTGGTTACTCTACGCGAAGAAATGCTAATAATTATGTAATATGATATCTCTTAGACCAACTTTGAGGAATACAGCACTAGTTAAGAGTGTCGCATTCTTTGCCAATGTTTTAGCATTTTGAACTAAAGTGAAATTGGCCATATGTTATGATTAGACATCGGATTCTTATGCAAGTGCATATTTTGTTTAACATCACATGAAGTTCGCACCTAGGTAGAAACTCATCATAATAAAATATTCAATTTGCATAAAAATCCGATCTCTAGTTATGATGAAACGACTTCAAATAAAACTTCTGTCCTATAACTTAGCCAGCAGAATTTAACGGATAATCTTTTTGTGGTAGCTTTTAACCCTGTAACTCCTACTTAAATGAGCTTTATTGATACATTCTCAAAACATCTACAATCAAAAGTCATTAAAAAGGCAATTAGAGCATTAAAACACTCCACAAAAATGATAAACAGATAATTTATGGGGGATCATCGAAAAAAAATAACTTATACGGATTTTCATTAGTGCATAGAAAGCTGAACTAAGGTTCAAACTCTTGTTTATATATTTGGCATAAATACATTGCAAACACTTACATTGACGAGCACTAGGGCGAATCGATTTGTATTCCATTCAGTTTTAAGACAACAATTCCGTTAGAGACTGTCCACAGGCATGTGCTCCTATTGGAAAACCGTTTATTTAGTATACAAATAGCAAAACTGGCGAGCGAAGGGCAAATTTATTTAATTTCAATGAAATTGCCGCTGCTTAACGCTGCCAGTGGTAGGGCACAATTTGCGAGTGCAATTAATTTCTCTTTGAGATTTATCAGACAATTAAATAAAATCGAAAAAAAAAGGAAGAAATAAATGCAAATGGCTGCATAAACTTAAGAAAATAGGAGCACACGAAAACGCTATAAGGAGAACGAAGTCAAAAATGAAGAAATTAAAATAAATGTTTACAAATATATTTGCAGCGCTTAATTAACTTTAGCAAAGTTATATTTATGCGAAATAAGTACAAAAATGTTGTTGCTATTATACCATCAGTTGTGGCGATTGTTTTTTTGTTTTTGTTGTTAGTACTGCTGTTGTTGTATGCACTCAATTTTTTACACACAACATAATTCTTCGTTCGTTGCAATTTTACAATTTCCACGCTATACCGATAGTTGTTGTTTTAACCGATGATTCTTTTTAATTTTTTCCTCGCTGCACCAATCTTTTTTATTTTTGTTTTTGTTTTATATACCACTTATGCAAGTATGCCTGTATGTACCTACCTACAAAATAATTGCTTTCAACATTTCAGCATTTCGGCATTTAATTATTTGCACTTAAACATTTACCATTCGAAAATAGCATTAACGCTTCGCACCCAGAGCTTGGTGGTTGATTGGTTGGCGTGATCGCATTTTGCTTTACCGGCAATTTTGGTTCGTTGTTCTTTTCATTTTCTTTTTTGTTAGCTGCCTAGGACGTTTTAATAATTTCCCACTTATACTCGTTGCACTCTTGCATGTACTCTTACCTCACCAAATTCACGGAACTTTTGCAATAATTCTTTATTAATTTTCGATTTATTTCAATCAGTGCACAATTAAATTCGATTCTGCAGTGAAGAGTGTTCTTAACATCAGTGAAGGAGGCAGCTACCTACATAGTACATTTGTGCATACCGTGCAGTGAAACGCCAAACAATTTAGCAAGCATTCCAGTCCACGAAGTGGTATTTGGTGGAAAAAATCTAACTAGTTTGAGAGATACTAGTATTGAACCAGTTTCAAAATGACCAATTATAATACTACTAAATAAAATAAACATTTTTCTTGTAATGTAGATAGGAGCTTAATTTGAACATTCACACTGCAATAAACGAGGATTAGGCGAAGTTAAAATACATACTATATAATATTTGCCAAATCAACAGACTGCCTTCCACTCTCAGCTTGTTTAACTTTGTACGTCCGATTCCTTTATATGATGCAAAGTATGCCTTAGTAAATTTTAAGTTTTTGCAAAATAGAAGCAGTATTCGTGAACTCTGGTTTTTCTTTGTAATTGGCTTTTCTCTTCTTTCAGGGTGCATTTATTTTCACATTCCATAAAAAAAAACCTGTGGTGTAATGATTTATTCTTTCTTTGTAGACCGAGTTAGAACGACTTATGCGTCTTATACTTTGCAGGCAAAGCAATTGTTAAGGAACACATGCGAGAAAGCAAAGAGGGATTATTATGAAGAACTGGAAAAGAGAATAAATAAAACCACAAATTCAAAAGAATGATGGAACCTTGCCAAAGAAATAAAAGGAGAATCATTTAAAGTCGGTGTAGACATTACGATATCGGTGTTTAAAAACTATTTTAAAGACTTACTAAATCAGCCCCAGTTAACAAAAGATGTTCATTATGCAGCTGCATTGCATACAGATACGGTCCTTGATAAAGATGTAACAATAACCGAAGTGCAACAAATAATTAAAAATGCTAAAACAAGCAAAGCACCTGGAGAAGACAGAATACCTTATGAGCTACTAAAGGCTGCCTCAAAAGAATTTATCATGGAGCTAACGAAAGTATACAACATCATCTTCGAGAACGAAAGAATCGACGAAGCATTATTAAAGACAATAGTTTTCTTTAAAAAATCTTTAAAAAAGGAAATGCAAATATAGCAAGTAACTATCAAGGAATCTCCTTTATGAATTGTATCGCAAGAGTTTTAATGGGATTGATTAATGAAAGACTTACAAACTGGATAGAAAACATTAACATGCTCACTGAATTTCAAGCCAGCTTTAGAAAAAACTACGCAACGGTGGATAACATATACAATCTTGCATCTATAGAACATTTAAAGTTGAAAGTAAACAAAAAAGTTTATGCATATTTTGTGGATTTCAAAGCGGCTTTCGACAGGGTACCCAGGAGGCCATTAATTTACAAACTTCGACAGAGGGGATTATCCAATAAAATAACAAATCTGATTGAAAATATATATATTCGAATACGAGAACAGCAGTTTGGACAGAAAGGGAAGTATCAGATTACTTTGAAACCGGTGCAGCGGTGAAACGAGGTTGTTCGTTATCACCTCTGCTCTATATACATGAATGATCTACATGACTGTTTGAAAGGTGGTATACTCATTGATGGAATAAATGTACGCCTTCTTCTATATGCTGATGATATTGTTCTCTTAGCTGATAATCCTAATGTCCTGCAATCTATGATTAAAAAACTAGAAATATATTGCGGTGAGTGGAACATGAAAGTAAATTTAATGAAATCTGAGATGATGTTCTTTAGAAAAGGTGGTCAACTAGCCAAGGCAGAAAAATGGTGGTACAAAGGTAAGGAAATAAAAGTGATAGCAGAATATTAATATCTTGGTGTCATTCGCACATCCAAAATGGCGTTTGCTAAACATGTGCAAGCCAGAAATAATTCAGCAAAAGCTAGCATTAATAGTACATAGAACAATTTCTTAGCTAAGCCATGCATCTCATACAAAGCTAAACGGAAGCTGTTTCAGGCTTTGTGCAGAACCATACAAACATACGCCGCTCAAGTCTGGGGTTATACGCTGTTCGAAGAAGTAAATAAACTACAGCGTTATTTTATTAAACGAATTTTCATATTACCTGACTTCACCCCGAATTATGCAATAACGCTAGAAACTAACGTTGAAGAAAGCTACTAATATTCGTTAGAGCTACATATGAAATACATTAGGAAAACTATCTATAAATACAGCAGCAGTAGGCTCCCGCATAAACGTACACAGTGCATATTACGAAAAACGTGTTTTGGCTGAAACAACTCAATGATTTAGGTGTGGAGTTTGACCTAAAGCTTGAAGAAAACATAACTGCTTCGGACTGGCAAGATCGCTGTATCCAGGTGTTATCAAACATTAAGCTACAAAATTTAAACATGGCAAAACAAAAAGCAATATCAAGCACCACACGAATATATAAACACTTAGATCACTCAAAAGGAAAATCATACTTCAGACATAGCAACAATACTTAAAGCAAGATGTGGTTTGTTAAGACTGAGTGCAATAGCTTGTGGAAACGCGTTAAAAATTTGTACACTATGCAACTCAAACGAAGAAGAAGACATGTATCACTTCTTAGGAAGGCGCCCCGTACTGAAGGACATCAGACAAAGATACTTAAATGCAGAGAAGCTAAACGACGCTGAAGTAATATATATACCAAATGGCCTAAATTGGAGAACAATAACTGGTTTCATATACTCAGCTTGGCACTATAGAGATTTTTTTATAGCAGAGTTCAATTATTAAATAATTTAAGAGATGTGACAGACAACATCGTTATTGTCACAAACATTTTTATTTATTTATTTATTTACTTTAATATATTAAATGAATTAATGTATGAATCAAATCAATTATTAACCACAATTTTTTATAAATTAAATAAAGAATTCCCTACTACTACTACTACACTCGCATACAAAGAACATTAAACAAATTTAATAAACTTAACATTTTTAGATTTTGAGTTCTCGTCCCTGAGCAAACTTTTAATTTTTCAGTGAATGAATTATATAGACAAAATATGAACTATTCTGAGTTATTTGTCCCATTTTGTGTAAGAAATCATCTATTTCTACATTTACTAAGAATACTGGATTGATGCGCGACTGGCATTCGATTCGCAACCCTAGGCATGAAACACCAATTGACAGAAAAAGTAGTTCCTCATCGCGGTCGGTCCTCGGCAGAGTTCCGAGTGCAGTTTCTGCCATGAAAGAAAGTCGTTCATAGAAAAACCACTAATCGAAGAAGAAGCCCGGCCAAACATTCAAGACAAGGGTTGTAAGTGCCAACTAAATACATAATAAAATAATAATTAACTGTTATAACTCTATATACCATTAACTGCCGTGGCTTGCCAATGAAACATTTCGTAGTGCTTAAAAGGCGAACTACACCGGCTACCAGTAATTGTAACTAGTTCAGAACTAGTAGGTTTGATTGCCTGGTATGTGCTGCATATCAATTAAATTGTGGATGTGTGTGCGTGTATGTATACATGGAATGCACACAACGGTACATGTATTGGTATTCGTAATAGCAAATTACCGATTTATTTTGTGCATGGAAGATGAATGTGGCATTACGTTGGTTGTGATGGTTTTTTGTTGCTGTTGGTTTGCAGTAAATTATGTACGTTTGCATGTTCAAACCCAAAGATGTTATGGCCAACGATGTATAGCAGTCAGGTTGTGAAAAAGTGTGGAGGGCATTCTTAAAATATACCAGCATACTTAATTTACTTAAATGCTTGTGGAAACATAAATAACACAGACTAACGAAAATTCTGTTAAATGCGCGCCTTGAAGTAGACAAAACTTGTATGTTTTTTATTCATTTTCCAATTAAATTTTGTATGTATGTATACGTCTTCATATATGTAGATATACGTAAATATAAAAAATATATGAACGGACTTGTTGGGAAATGCGACAGCTTATGCGGCTCCGCTTTCAAAGCGCACTGTGAAGTGTCGCAGAAAGTGAAACTTTTTAAAAACAAAAACTTTCAAAAGCAGTCCCCTCCCGGTGGGCAATGAAAAGCCATCTAGTGTATGTTTGTCATGAAAATCTGTTTGTTGCCCTTCTTGACCCTTTCTTCTTTCCTAATATAATAATAATCTGCATACATTCAAGATCGCAAAGACTTAAGACTAAGCTTCATGTCTATTGGAAGATCGCAAAGACTTCTGCCTGAAAAACACTAGCAGTATTCGGCAGTTTTAAAGAAATTGTTAAATTGGCTTATTAGGGAAAACCCCTGCTCTGATTCGCGATTCCATCTTGAAGTCACAGGTAACAGCCTCGGTACGGGATTTTCCCTTCGTTTCAATCTTGCCTATTCGGAAAGATTGCCCAGATACGATCCTCAAACTCCAGTTTGCAGATAGAGAGATTTGCACGAAGTTCAGACGAATACGGTCTTAACTGTCCAAGAATTGCTACCATGCCCCTTGAGAGATAAGTTATTTAATGTAGGAAGTCTGAAATGAAGAGGCTTATATTTTCGGGTAAGTTCCGTTTTATCAAAGTTGTCTCTGAGGTAACTGGCAGCCAAATGACTGAGTACAGCTAATGACCTCTCAAATGACAGAGGAGACCTGTTCTAATACTATTAGGAATCAAGTCAATGGCTTATGCTACTACCTTAACCCCATCCTTGTTTAACTTAATATCAGATTCTCGTCAAAGGCAACTAGACCCTGCCGTCCCCCTGTGCATGAATATAGCTGTCCCTCCTGAAATCGCATTAACTTCTCTGCAGCCAAGTAGGGACGAGATCCAGCGACAGATGGGTCTTTCCCCCTTTAGAGTCTACCTCACGTAGTGTCAATTTTCTCCACTCAAATTTATATCTACAAAAGCCTCTTGTTTGCCCACAGTCCATACCACTTCATGTAAGGCTATCTCTGTGGATTTCCCCTTCATGTATGTTAAGTATGCTGTAATCGGTCAATCTCTCAAATACGTTTAGGATAAATGAGGTAATAGGCTTGAAGTCCTTAACTGAGTCGTTACCCCTGCCTTGGGTATGAAAATAACCTTCGTTTTCTTCCAATTCGCGAATCATTTCCTACGAAAAAAAATGTTCCAAAATTTGTGAAAAGTAAAAAATGGAGTAAATTCTACTGAAACTTCAAGTAAACAATTTTATAACTTGTTGAATTTGGAACGCATTAATTTTTGGAAATTTTTTGCTGACGGTATTGGGTATTTTCTTTCATCAATACAAAAATGCTGAGCATTCGGTATATAGAGAGGATGCATAAGATCGCTAGCATCAAAAAAAAAAAGAATTAACTATATTTTTATAACAAAAATTACTAAAATTAAATAGGGAAAACAAATTGTAAAAACTTGTCAATGAGTGTCAGTGCTCTAATTATTTGTCGCAAAGTTGAAGAGAAGAGTTGAAAAAATAGTAATAATAACGTATGCAGTTTATAGCATGACTACTCAAATAACACTTGCTCAGATTTTTTACTTATTTTACCTTAGATAATTTTTTTCATAAATGTTGACTATTCTGACACTTGGTTTTTCGATTTTTTCCGTAGCTCTTCGAAAGTTATATAATCTCAAAATTACTCTTAGAATTCCGCTTACATGCGCGTAGTCCTTTATTCTATCACTCTTGCGGGTTATCGATTTTTGCAGAGCTAAGGTGGCGCTGAGAAAAACAAAGATATTTTTAACACTATCTCATTTTAGTTAGCTAAGATCTTAGAATCTCTTCCAACATGACTTTTTCTTTGATTCTCTACCAAAGCAGAGTCAATTAATTTCTTTGTGCAATTAAATCGACATTCTGGTTTACTATTTCTGGAAAAGGTGCTGAGGCATTAACTACATTTGAACAATGAAGGGATTCCCTGGACGTGTGGACACCCTGTAGCCCCCTGAACATGGGCGATAACAGAAAATATAGTTTTACTAAAGCTAGCACCTAAGAATTGGCTTGGGCTTGGGGCTGGGGTATTATTAAATTCTATGGCTGGTTTTTTTACAGCCAGTAAGTGTCATTGAGTGTGGAATATATAAATTCTCAACGTCACAGCGATACAATTTCCATTCGCCTTCTGTTACAAATCAAAGTGAAATATCTAACGGCCAATCGCTACTCTACCTTTACTTGCTTAATGTCCAAATTATTCTTCGTCCTTTCTCGCATTTGAATTGCTGGCAATTTAATTTGAGATGCATATAAACGGAAAAGCTGTAAATAAAAGTAAATTTACTTTTTTGCTTGCTTGAAAGAAAAAAAAAAACGAGGAGATGAAAAAGTTTGCGCACCTATTCGCCAGTAACTGCTGTCCATTATTTTCAAATTGGTTTCTTATGCAAAGCAGCAGAGTAGTGTGTGTCAGTAAACGAGTGGTTGTGTGTGTGTGTGTGTGTGTGTAGGTACATGTAAGTACACCTATTCAAGTCAGATTCAAATAGAGTGCCAAACTGCGTTGCAACAAAAAAAAAAAAAACTAACCAGCATATACGGCAAGGCGTTTATTAGCCACCTCTAAGGATTGCTTTGGATTCTAACTATAGGCACGAATGTAGTTGTATTTGTGGAAGAAAGCTAAGCTTAGATGAATGACTGTAATAATACCGAAAAGGACGCATTGTATGGAGAAGAAAGTGAGGCATAACAAACACCAGCTGCCTTGGACTCAGTTGAGAATAAAGAAGCTGGTTGTGGTTGGTTGGTGACAGTTCGAGAAGAATGAAAGACCGGATTTTGCTATTGTCGCATTAAATCTGAATTTATGGTTGCGGTAAAAATGCGTTCTTGTTACACGCACACACATACACACCCATAACTATTTACATATGTACATGCAAATACAAGCAACGGTACGGTTTTGTCGTAAAACTCAACTCAAACGCACATACACACCTGCGTGCACAATAATAGTAGTGTGACATATTGCAAAGTTTGGGCTACATATTTATTTTTTATTTGATTTGATACTTGATTTTACAAAATAATAGTTTATACTACAAGAAAAACAATATAAATCAAATTTAAACAAAAAATACATTTTCATCAATATTTTTAAGATTTTAAATAGAATTGTTATAGAAATTCTAAGTACACAGTTTTGCATCCCATTATTATTTATGTTTTACGTAGCTTAAAAATCGCGTTGATTTTGTACACATTTTCGTTTTGAGGATGCAATGCATTTTCTTCCATGCTCAAATGCTTAGGTTAGGTTAGGTCATGGTGGTAGTCGGTCTGTGCGACCAACTCGCTTAGACTTTAAAAGTCTTTGTGATATGTGATATCATTGTATGACACAGGAACCTCATTTACTTTTCTTCGTGGAACCATATTGTGGCTCTTATGAAATGCAGGATTGGTCCAATACCCAAGCCAGACAGTTCTGTAAGGGAATTGATAAAGTGTTTATTTAAACAACTTGCTCTGATTTTAGCTAAGGCTGGACAATTGCAAAGGAAGCGCTCAACTGTTGCTTCCTCTTCCTCTTCTTTACAACTTCTATAATATTCATGGGAGAAAGCTCGTGGTGTCAATGAATCCTTACCAAATAGCTAATCACCGGTTATACAAGCTACGACTTTCGAGATATCCTCTCTTGAAATGCTAAGCACTCCCTTTGTCTTTTTCTAATTTAGTTGCGCCATTGTAACCTAGCTGTTACGCATATACGTTCATCTCACCTTGACCTATTGGCCTCTTGAGCAATGTTGTTTTTTAATATTAGTTTGCTCGTGGCCTTAGGTATCCTGACTATAGGCAGTTTTATCACTGAGCAGTTGTAGAGCAGTGCCTTACCTCGTTAGCTCATCAGCCTTACAGTTTCCCTCAATATCTTTGTGCCACGGAACACAAATAATCCTGGCCTTGAATACGTCAATCAAACGTATTTCATTTAGGGCTGCCCGACATTCCTATGGAATTGTGTGATCTTAGAATAACCGCATTAATTCATTTAATGGCCGCCTGGCAATCCGAAAATATATTTCTAGTCGTTTTTGTAACGGTAGCCACTTTTTCATAGCTTCAACTTGTGCTTGATAAACGCTGCAGTGGTTTGGTAGGCGAACGGATAGTTCCAGTCTTAATTCCTTCGAAAATACCCCATAGCCAAACTTTTTCTCCCTTCTCCATCTCCTTGGTGTCTGCCTTGAAGAGTCTGTCGAAGAGGAGTCTAGGAAGAGAATATTATAATTTCTTGTTTGGGACTATTCAGAGTGTGCAAAATGGAGGCGTGGCCAAACCGCCGGTCTTTCCATAGCGCCATACGTTGAAGTCTAATGAAACACACTCAAAAACTAACCCGCTCTTTGGTCGACTTGAAACTTGCTGTTTATTGTTCTAAAATTTAATGGCCTACATAATTATAAAACAACTTGGAATTTTCCGAAATATGTCGCCCTGCTATTATTCTGAGCACTAGTGTATGTACATACATATATACGAGTTTAAGAATTGAGCTAAGTGCAAGCATTGCCATTTATCTACACAATCTAAAATTTCTAAAGTCACCAATACACGTGCACACACAAGCACGCGAGCTCTTTCAATATTCCGGCGATTGCTTGCCTGTCGCGCTAAGTACTTTGACTGCATGAGTATTATTCCTATATGTGTGTGCATATGTATATGAATATGTGGCTTGTGCGCCATTCATAACACCTTCCGCCTATTGTGTGCCGAAATTAAATCGCTCTGACCTGCGCTATAAATTTTCGAAATAGTAGTCGCGATTTTCCTTCCATATCCAGAGCGAATGCAAATATGTGAGGTGTATGTGTGTGCATGTGAGTAGTTTTTTTTATATGTATATGTTTCCACCTTCATTTACACTTTCGCTGTTGACCTCTAGCGAGCACTTGGTTGTACTCCGTGCTCCACCTAGTGGCGAAAAAAATTATTTGAAATTTTCATGAACAGAAGTTTGGGCAGTGGCACACATACATACATACTCACATACGTATATACATAGGCAATATCTAATCTGGCCAGTTTGGAATGAGAAATTTAAAAAATAAACGGCCCAGATTTACCGCACTTGTGTGAAATGTGGCTTTTTATTGTGGACACTTTTCAGTTTTTTGTTAATGAAATTGACTGATGATCTAATAAAGAAATTTAACTTAAATTCTGGAAGAAATATAGTTTACTTGATATGTAAAAAAATATATATTATTTTAGAAAATAAGAGGGAGTCTTAAATAATCAACCTAACATTTATATGCTTATTTTTATACATTTTGCAAAAGTATGTTAACAAGAGTTTCAGTTTCTGAAAGAAAACTACATTATTTTAATTCACGAAAGAACACCTTAATAAAATCTTCTTTCTTCTGTGGCTTTACGTCTATTTTGCTGGCTTGTGGCAATACCAGAAAAACTTCCCTTTAGTGGTATTCATCTAAAAAGGCATACCAATAATTCATTAATTAACTGGCGTTTACATCCTTTGTTGGGAGTTTGGCCGCCTGCGAACGGAAAATGGTTTTTTATGAGGAGCCTTTTCATGATAAAAATACACTTGGTGCTTTGCCATTGCCCGCCGAGGTTCAGTGCTTTTATAAAACGACTTTTTCTTCATTTGGTGTTTCATGTCCAAGATTTCGGGTGTGCGTGTATTGCCGAATGATAATCACGCATCAACCCAATAACGGACGCCAATAATTCATCCTAGAAGTATTTCTGAGTTTGGCACTTGCATTGTTCCATAGTTTCAGAATTAATTTAAAGGGTGATCGATTTAGAGGCATTGGACTCTAAATTGAAATAAAATAACAAACATTCAAATTGATTCATTCATTCATGATATTTATGTTTTAAAGATAATCCTTAAAATGTTGGCCGCAACTGTCCTCTAATTCGGCCATCCCTAAACACCAATTTTATATGATTCGCTGGAGGACTCCAATGCCTCAATCAAAGCTGGTTTATCCATAAAGCATTTAGACTTTACATACCCACACAAAGAAAAACCCAAAGGCGATAAATTGCTCACCGCCAGAGTAAATCCATTGCTTCATGGGATGCATGACAAGTCGCGCGATCTTGTTGAAACCAAATCTTGTTGAGATCGCGGATATCAATTTTCGGTATCAAAAGGTCGTTTAACATGTCGCAATAACGTTTGCCATTCACGGTTACATTATCACCAAACTCGTCTTTGAAAAAATATGGGGCGATAATTTATCCAGCGCCCATAGGCCGCACCAAACGGTTGTTTTTAATGATACAATGGCTGTTCTTGCATGGCTTCGAGTTGCTTTTTAGTCCAAATACGGCAATTTTGCTTATTGAGTAGTTATTAGGCCAAAAATGTGCCTCATCGCTGAACTCCGCAAGTTGGCTTGAGCGAGCATGAATACTTCTCACAGAGCATCGATTTTCGTAACACGATTTTACGATTTGTAAACGTTGTTAAGGCGTAAGTCTTTTTATGATGAAATGTTTGAAACAAAATTATGTTCTTAGTTTGTCAGTAGTCATGCGAGATCTATTTAAGGAACCCTATTGGAAAAAAAACCTCCAATCTCCCTTTAGAATCTCTTCAGCAGAGAGAAGCATAACTTTCCCAATGGTCTTCGTGGGAACGACTTATTTTCATAAGACTGCCTTCAGGCAAGCTTTCTACAGTTTGATTGAATAAGACAGGCAAATTTTCTTTTGTAAGTGAAACTCAAAAAAATTTATGGAAATAATTTTTAAAGTGAAACTTCTTAGGCGTCGATGGACGATCGAGAATGGGGAGTAAAATTTCAAGGCCATGTAACGTTTTGGGTATTTTCGTTCAGCGCGAGAGGAAAAGATATAACGTAAAGGAAAAGGAGAGAGAGAGAGCTATACCTTATATATATCTTAGATACACTTTAGGCTAATTTCCTGAGTTTTTCTTGTGTGGTCGCTTATTTCTAGTGTAGGTGCAAACTTGTCGAAAATATATTCTTGGGGCCTACTTTTTGGTCCCAATTTTCTTGGGGTTTGTTTTTTTTTTTGGTGCTTATTGCCGTTTGCCGGCTTCGGATTTATTGGTATTGCCTTGCGGTAATTTGTGCCGCTGCTGCGGTCCTGGAATCGCTGCGTTTGTGCGGTTGATAAACGCTCGGAGAAGTGCGCGTTATTGCCAAGGTTTGTGTCCGACGTTTACCTACACCGATAGACCCTTCTCTGTTTTCTGTAAATTTTGTCTATTTGTATACCAAAGCCTGTAGTACAAATTTCAAAGAAAAAAAATACTTATCACAAATAAGTGCTGGCGAAAGTCTACATCGCCTTTAAATCACACACACAAATATAAGGGATTTGTTGAAATAAAGTTAAGAAAAACTCATTACGAAAGCATTAACTTGTGCACTCACGTCTACAAATTTTTGGAAGCGGGTGAAAATTTTCCACTCGGTGTTAGTAGGACGTTTTCTTTTCTTCTTAATATGATTTTGACGGGCATCGGCATTACCAGGCTTCTCAATTGCATGAGTGGCTGAATCCTTAAAGTTTGTCGATTCATGGCAGCAAAAGAATATTCGCGCAAATGTACAAATTACTTACTAAAGCACTTGTTGGGAGAAGCTCGATCTGGAATGTATTGAGAAGCTAGAGTGAGTGGAAGCTTTAGGATATGACTTAAGCTATGGCTGGAAGAAATTGCGCAACTAAAACAACAACTTTTAATTCTAACCAGACAAGCGGTGGTACGATATATGAATGGTAGCAAAGGTAACTACAAAAAAACTCTAGCCGACGTGGCTGATAGTCTTCTCAAGAGCAAACAGCAAAGAAACCGGTAGCCTCGCAATAAACAGCGCTGTGGAAGTGGACTGCAGAAACGCCTTGAGCTACCACAATGCCGCAGACAGTGACGTTAGAACAACGAGCAACGACGAAAGCAATCAACGTAACAAATGAAAATGAAACAGAAATTGGTAATAAAACGAACGAACAGTGAAAGTGAGTACTAAAATAAGGTAATGGCGCCAACACATCAGCAGTGAAAAAACAAACGGTAGTTAAGTAGAGCGTGGACACAAATTAAATGTGGGAAACAAAATGAACAATGCCTTTTGAGATGATTAAAGATATACAATGTGGTGCAAAATTAATCACACTGTCGGTAGATATATAAATTTTGCAAATGGGTCGTACGTCAATCATATTTGACAGTTGTGAATAGACATCTGCAGCATACAAACAGACAAGCAATGGAGCGCGTGAAGGTAGAGATACAGATTTCCATCACTGAATATCAATTTGGTTTTTTATTTAATAAAAAAGTTACTCAAAAACAAAAGTGGGTCATTAATTTTGCGCCATCTTGTACTTCCAAAGTACGATGGAGGTGTGGACGTTAAGGTAGGACCATTGACCATTGTAGACAAAATACCCTAATATGTCAGAAATTTCATACTCAAAGAATTATGGTACTTGCTGCCTAATGGTACTTAGTGCCCCTCTCAGTTCAATGCGTACTATACTGAGAACTTTGGAGGCAGTTTTTCGAGTCTACATTTTTAGAGTCAATTGAAGTCACAATTTTAGTAAATGCTTACCGACAGATTAGAAAACTTTTACAGTATGGAATGTATGGAATGGCTTTTGTCGATATATCAAATACAATAAAAAAAATTTTACACACTTTTTTTTCATTTTAAACTTTTTTTTTAAATCCTCCTGTGTTTCTGTTTTTTTTTATAATTATTATATCAAAACATGCGTAGAAGATAGGAATTGCTAACACGGACAAATGCAGGAAATGCAGAGAGGATGTTGAGGAAACTTTACGACACCTTCTGTGCGTTTGTCCGGCATTATTAAAAACGCGTTTAAATTGCCTGGGAGCCGCATTGGTTGAGGGTTTGAAGTACGTCTCAAAAATGGATCTCCCTGCTCTGCTTAGATTCGCCAAAAGCGCTGACATCCTACACGATGTCTACTTTCGGTATTCATGGAGCTCGGCCTCCATCTGGTATCGCTAGGGACCAAAAGGTCCATGGTGGCTTATTGCCAACCAGGCTAACCTAACCTAACCTAACCTATTATATCAAAAGTCTCTTCCTTACTTGCCAATCTAATCATGTACATGTGTGATCGAAAAAAAGGTTCTTTCTCTGTAAATTAAAGCTACACGTGCAGTCCGTGCGCTCTCAAAAACAAAAAAAGCTTCACCGACGAGAAATTATGTAGCCAAAATTTTCTGTTTTATGCATTACTTTAAAGAAAAAGTAGGATATATCAATTTCCAGCAGACAGCCTGCCAGCAATTGGTAAGAGCTTTATCGCTTATCGCTAGGATGCACAGTGTGACCTCTCCATATGTTATAAGCTACAGAAACAGAACTTGGAATAATTGCTTAATCACGCCAGTCCTCTACTGCGTATTGAATATGTGATGCTGAGTAAAAGATAATAGTTTGAATAAATCAATTACGTCAGAAGAAGTACTTCAAATGTTGAATAAAACAGAAAAAGGAAAGGCGCCTGGTATGGAGAGATTTTCTTGCGAATTTTTTTAAGAATCCAGTTATACAATTTATGGTAGAACTACATAGCTAAAGTTCATACTGCACTAAACAATAGTAGTACAAAAATTATAGTATTCCCAGTTTTCAAAAGGATGATAAGAACATAATATTAAATCTCCAGGATGCACCAAAATGAAGAAAAAGTTGTTTCTAATAGCGGTCGCCCATCGGCAGGCAATGGCAAACCTCCGAGTGTATTTCTGTCAGCTCCTCATAAAAAAATATCTGTCGTTCGGAGTCGGTTTAAAACTGTAGGTCCCTCCACTTGTGGAACAAAAACAAGACGCACGCCCCAAATATGAGGAGAAACTCGGTCAAATACCCAAAAAGAGTACAAGGGCCAATTATATAATAAATTGATTGGAGAGTAAAAACATAGTCACTGAATATCAGGCAGAGTTTAGAAAAAAAAATCACTCGACAGTAGATTATATTTATTATGAGTATAATTTGTCGTCACTTATACGAGTACATATTAAATGTATGGAAAAAGAGAAATTTTAGGTATTTTTTGTTGACTTTAAAGAAGCAAGTTGCCAAAATTCATTTATATTTTTTAAAGAGGATTTTTCATCTGCCCACGAATATGCCACCATAGATACATTTTTAAGACTTTATTTGATTTGATTATGATGCTACAAGATTGCCACACAAACTTTCGAAAGATTCTATGATAGCCTTATTTAAGTCATGAAGAAATTATTAATACTGATGGGATTCACGAGCAAGAATAGTAAACATCAAATTTTAATATTTCAATTTGTATAAAATTTTGTATAATATATTAACTGCTACATGGTGTGCTGTTCCTCTCAATATCATTATTCTTCTTATTTAGGAGGTCTGGAAAGAAACTTTTCCATCTTGTGAGAACTTTTTCTTCTTCAGATATGAGGTTACCCTTACATGTGATTAGTCTAGGTATGTGCTCTGACCTTTGCTGTTTTATTTTAGAGTCAAATATTCTCGCATTACTTAGACCACTAATCTCTATTTGCTGGATTTTTTTTTAAGCGACACCCTTATCCACTTTTGCCACCACTAAGTGGTAGTTGAAATATTAAATTATAGTTTTAATATTTTTCCGAGTCCGTCTTCTTCGTTTTTCGTTCATCTGATGTCTTTGATCTGATACCTTTTCGTTCTTGATGCTTTTTTGGAGGGACATCTTCCAGTTGTTACGCTTGCCTGAGAGAAGATTGGCCTCGCTATACCTCCAGGAAAAAGGAAATATGAAATATTGCCAGGGTTGGCAAACTGCAACGTCCCCCGCCCACGAGAGATGAAATGTCAAAAATTAGTCGATTTTGATTCAATTTGTTTTACCTATGAAAGCATAAATTAGAAATATCACACCCATCAACCACACAAAATGTGACTTGAGGCCAACAGCCCAGCCATAACTTTTCTACGCTCGAGCATTCGCTATATGGAGAAAATGCATAAAATGGCCAACAAAAACATATTTTTAATCATCATCAAATCAAGGCGACTTATAAGCAACTTGCATAGACCCTCTCTTAGCAAAAAAATCAGATTTATCTTAACAAAAACCTCAAATAATTTTTGGCAGTGATGATTTCCTTCAATTCACTTCAATTTCACACCACTTAAAAGCATTTCGTTTACACAATGACCCGCAACACCCTATAAAATGTGCTCATTCTTGATTTCTCTTAAGTGCTTATGTTAAAAAGTTAAGTTGCAAATATGAACTTAAGCAGCGGAAGGAGCGTGGAAGGGAGGGTGAAAACAGCAAAAGTATTTTCGTAAGATTGACGTTAAATATCAATAACTTTATTTCAGTCGATTGCCCACCAGGCGCTCGTAATTTCACCAAACGAGTTGAGAAAGTTTGCGTTTACGAGAATTGAGCTGAAAATTATAAAAAATGTAAAAGAGTAATTTGCGAAAGTATGCACAATTATTGGAGAAAATGCTGATGAAAATTATTGGTAGGGGTAATAGCACCACGACGTAACTCTTATCGTAGTACTTAAAGCGTTTGTTGTTTACAAATTTTGCTGTAAAAGTTACCAAAAGCTAGAATGTGAGCAATAAGAAGTTGCAGGGGTTCTTGGTGGACACCTTGTGCATTTGTTAATCAACAAAACTAAGTTTTTAAACACTTATTATGTAAGCACAAACTTTATGATACTCTTGACCATGTTGAAGGCAAGTTCCCTGAAAAAATTTGTTCACGCGTCTCTGGTATTTGAAAATAATAAACAGTCGTCTGATTGAGTTGTAATGAATCTTAAAGGGATAAACAATCATAGATCTTTGGAAGGAGCAGTATGAGAATAAGAGCAAGCATACATTAGACCTTTATTAGTGAGTCATATTTAACTATACTATATATAAGTAGTAAGTATACATAACACTGAGTCGAGCTATACAGCAATTTAAAGGCGAAAGTATGGCCTAACAAAAGTTGATGGAAAGTTTTGTGTTTGCTGAAGCCAGTTGCGTGTTATAATGCACGTAAGATGGTGTATAAAAGAAAATTCGATAACTACTTCAGCACCACTACGACCAATATTAAGAGGCAGAGCGTTGACCAAAAAAATGTATACTCTTCTTGTAGTCAACACAGTTTCGAATGAAGTAATAAAGTTCTGTTTCCAATGATTACATTCTGGTTATATGTATGTGGAAGCAGAAACACATTATGGTAGGCTAATGGTCAAAAATGTCCATATAAATTGGAGATATGCACTCGGATTGCAAGAAAATCCTTACCAAACCATTTGCCTAAAGCTTTGATTTGAATAAGACTCTTAATATTGTATATGAATGCCACATAAAGCAACTCAAAGAATCTTTTAGACGATGTCTGCGAAATTTTGCTGAGCCGTAACGCAGTCGATCCAGTTTAGAAGTTGGGAGTAACAGGCCATATGAAAAATGGGTTAGTGAAATCACTATAAACTCGCAATCGCTAACCAAGGATTAATCAAAAAAGTATTTATTTTTATTTTTAATCACATGCGAAGTGAATAATCACTTAAGAGCTGAACCAAATACTCAAATACCATCTCTCTACCATCAAAACTTGATGAGGTTGAAGCAGGCAATTGACCAAGAGTAACCAGATTTGGCGCATAAGAAGGCTATTGTATTTTATCTAAACTACAGTAGGCAGAAATCCATTTTTGACGACACGCCAGAATCGCCAAGAATTTGAAAAAGAGGTTTTAAATTGTCTGCGATGCGAACTTATCAAAATGACGATGGTCAACTTTAGTAGAGTTTGACAAAGTGGAAGGGGAAAAATATTTATGTAATAACTTATTTTGTTTATGTATATATATAATATAAGAGGGCATTATGAAGTTGGCATCTCGTTGGGAACTCGTCATCGAACAAAACGGCGCATATTTGACTTAAATCGCATTATTATAACTAATTTTATGAACAATTAAAAATTCAATAAAAATACCGCAAGACTTTTTTGACAACCTTATAGAAGCTCGCTTGCCAAAAAACTCGGAGAGCCAATTTTCACAGGACTCTCTTGTGGACAACTTCCGACTACCAAGCTCGTTCGCCATGGACAGAAATAGGTGGTAGTCACTTGGTGCGAGATCCGGACTATACGGTGGATGCAAAATAACCTCCCATCCGAGCTCCCGTCACCAAAGATGTGTGTGACCTGGCGTTGTCGTGATGGAATGCAATTCGGCCTCTGTTGATCAAAGATGGCCTCTTCTGCATGAGTGCTGCATTCAAGCGGTCCAGCTGTTGGCAGTACAAGTCTGAATTGAGTGGGGAGCAGCTCATAGTGGATGATTCCCTGCCAATCCCACCAAACACACAGAAGAACCTTCCTGGCCGTCAATCCAGGCTTGGCCACCGTCTGGGCAGCTTCACCGCTTTTCGACCACGACCGTTTGCGCTTCACGTTGTCGTAAGTGACACACTTTTCATCGCCAGTCACCATCCGCTTCAAAAACGGGTCGATTTTGTTGCGATTCAGAAGCGATTCGCATGCATCCATACGGGCAAAAATGTTTTTTTGCGTCAAGTCGTGTGGCACCCATACATCGAGCTTCTTTTTGAATCCAAGCTTCTTCAAATGGTTTATAACGGTTTGATGACTCATGCCCAGCTCTTGGCCGATGCTACGGCTGCTACTATGCCGGTCTCTTTCGATCAATTCAGCGATTTTATCGCAATTTTCGACGAAAGGCCTTCCGGACCGTGGCGCATCTTCGATCACCTCTGCATCAGAACGAAAACGTTGAAATCATCGTTGTGCGGTGGAAATGGAAACTGTATCGGGTCCATAAACTGCACAACTTATCGTAGTAGTACTGTAAAGTATGCCGTATTTTCTCTTTATTTTGCTCCATGTTTGCGACGCTATAACTCACGAACAACTAAAAGCAAACAACAATTAATCAAACACGTGTTAGCACGTGAAAAGAGCTTTCCAAAAAGCTCTAGCGTGAACCGATGCGACGAATACAACTAGAACTACGCGCTTGCAAAGACAAGCTTGCGGAAATACCGCAAGACTTTTTTGACAACCTTATATATATACATTTTGTATGTACTTGAATGTTAATCTTTTAGTGCAAATCAACCAACAGCCTCGCTCAATTGTAGTAGATTGCTTGAGGATAATAAAATTTTCCCTACTGCCGGTGCCAACCTGACCTTTCAGTCGCGTAAGAATTCAAAATGAACAAGTTTGGGTTATTTTCCTTAAAAAAGTATACACATACTTATATTTAAGTTACTCCGACAATCACTATTTATACTTTGGTTTCTTCCGAAAAGTTTGTGCTTATTTTTAGTTGTAATGCCTAATTTCATTACTTATGGTTATTGCGCTTTTAAAATTCAACTTGTTGGCTGCAAAGGTATGCCAAACAAATATATAACAATTATGTTTATATGTAGGTATGTGTATGTATGCATGTATTCCTATATTTCGTTGAATTAGGAACAAGAAACAAAAAATAAAAGAAAAATAAGCATACAAATTTGTAAAACAATGTTGGCATTCCAAATTTAATTAGATTCCATAAAATTTGGGTTTATGGCTTTGGTGAAAGAACGGTAATGAAAATTCTTGCAATTGAGATTGCATGCAAATACGTACCAAAACTTCGCTTTCTCAAATTAGGTAATTAAAAAACAAATGCCTGTCCATAAATATTTAAAAACTTAGAAAAAAGTTCAAAAGAGCTGTAGGATATTAAATTCTAAGTATTTTGAAAATGGGTGAAGAATATAAAATCTTATTATAAAAATTATATTAGGTGCGCAACTAAGTTCCCGTTGTTTGTCACTAGATGCCGCAAGCAGTGTGTACTAGTCAATTCTAACATAACCTAAACGTCATAAACAAAACTTAGATAGATATATAGTAAACAAACTGATTCGACACATTAGTGACTTTGTTTTGATATCATATACTTTTGGTTTTGTGAAAATGTCTGATTTCATGTCGAATAATCGTCATTTACGGGAAGTGTTGATTTTCTTCCTTCATTCGAAAAAAACGGCAGCTGAAGCGCATGGAGAGCTACAAAAAGTTTATGAGGATGCTGCTTTAAGTGAAACGACGTGCCGAGATTGGTTCCGTCCCTTCAAAGACGGTGATTTTAATGTTGACGACCGTCCGCGTGAAGGAAGGTCAAAAATCTTCGAATACACTGAATTGGAGGCATTGCTCAATGAGAATCCGTGTCAAACGAAAGAAGAGCTTGCTTCAGTATTAGGGGTTACCCGCAAATCCATTTCCAAGCGATTGAATACTTTGGGAATGATTCAGAAACAGACGCTTGAGTTCCTTATGAGTTAAAGCCTAGGGATGTTAAACGTCATTTTTTCGCCTGTGAACACCTGCTTCAGCGGCAAAAAAAAGGAAGGGTATTCTTCATCGCATCGCGACGGGTGATGAAAAATGGATTCATTACAGCAATTCTAAGAAAGGAAAGTCATGAAGATTGTCCGGTCATGTTTCTATGTCGTCTTCTCGGCCGAATATTCAAGCTGCAAAGGTTATGCTATGTATTGTGTGGGACCAAGTTGGTGTTATTTATTATAAACTGTTAAAATCAAGCGAAACCATCACTGGAGATCGGTATCGACTTCAATTGATGCGATTGTGCCGAGCATGAAAAAGTGACTCTACAGCATGACAACGGTCAGCTTCACGCAGCAAACCCATTAAAACCTACCTGGAAACACTGAAATGATAATTCCTACCCCACCCGCCATATTCTCCAGATATTGCGCCGTCTGATTATCACCTGTTCCGATCAATGGCCCATGTTATAGCTGACCAGCAGTTCCATTCATACCAAGACATCAAAAAATGGCTTGATCCGTGGATAGCCTCAAAAGATGAACAGTTTTACCGCGACGGTATACGAGATCTACCAGAAAGGATGGGAAAAAGGAGCAGCCAGCGACGAGCAATACTTTCAATGATTCACTTGTAATCATTTTTTCAGAATAAAGTTGTATTTTCATCAGAAAAACAGCGAGAATATAGTTGTGGACCTAATATCTAAATTAGGCAGAACACAACATTGAGCCTTTATTGAAATCAAAGCTTTACAAGCGCTTTGTTCGGGGCATATACTAAAGGTTTTTGTATGGTTGTATTAATTTTACAAAATTGGCTCAAATAATTAAGAGTTTCACCTCTGCGGTTGCCTTGAACTGATAGTTTTATTTAATTATGTATATATATATATTATATTATAACAACTTTTATGATCTGTAGAGCGTAATTCCTGCAAAAGAAGAGATTAATGACCGATTTATCACTTGATGATATCACATGAAGAGACTGGATATAAAAAGATATGATGAAGAGATCATGTGATTATTTCATATAAAGGAGTTATCGCATAAACAGATCAAATAATATGAAGAGATCGCATGAAGAGATTTTATGGTGATATTATAAGATAAAATCATGTGGTGGGTTGAAATCATGAGCTCATATGATGATATTACAAGATGAGGTCATTTGATCAGAACACATGATTAGGTAGTATAAACAGGTAACAGGATGTGATCACATGATAATATCATACAGACAGATTATAAGATGAGGTCAATTGATAAGATCATATGATAAGATCACATGATGATATCATATAGCGCATCGTGAAATGAGACTACAAGCTGAGATCACATGAAGAGATAATAAAGCGCTATTTTAAGATAAGATTATATGATCAGATCATATGATGAGAACACATGGTGAGATAATATGAAGAGATCTTCTAAAAAATAGTATGATGCCGAACGTGAAAAAAGACTTTTTATGAAGTAAAGTATAATTGATTTTCAAATATATTGTATATATTAAACAATTCGTTATAACCAAAAATTTCTTCTCACCTTAAATTCATTACGAATACATATATTATTGATGATTCTCCAAGTATTACGGATAACATGATTTGCTATACTTGTAAACGATACTAAGTTTCTGAAAGCATTTGAATTTGTTTTGCTTTGAAATAACAACAAAAGGCACTTACGCATGTTATGTGAATACTTACCCATGATCAGGGCAATATTCAGCTTTATTTACACTAACCCTAATCGTATACTAACGTATGTGAGCACTTAATGATGGCTCAAATAATTTGATTAATTTGTCAGGCACGGTTTTTTTTTGTGAAAATTATTACAGTTATGTCCTGCTTTTGGTTACAAGGTACGAACTTTTAGAGCACAGGTATATGTGAGTGAATATAATTTATCACAGTGTTTATATACCTTTGAAATGGGAAATGCATCCAAGTACGTACTTTATTTGAAGGTAGAAACTTTTTTGTACATTGGGTTGCCTGAAAAGTTTGGTAATAAATTTGTGATTGATGGCTTTAAACTGGAATGTCTCATTTAGCACTGCACTTAGCAATAAAGGGTATCAGTAAGTGGACATTTCATAGTTCGAGATTTGGCAATTATGTTAGCTGGCGAAAAGGTATTCACATTTTGATGCAAGTAAGTGAACATTTTAACACATTTGACCAGATAAGTTCATTTAAAATAGTTAAGTGATATGTAAATTTTTCAAGTTTTGTAACGTTTCTGTAAAAAAAATTATTTAATATTAATATTTATGGAATATATGGGAAAGTATATATTGAAAAAGGTTTGAAAACTACGTCTGGCGGAAAAACTTAAGCAAATCAAAATTTTGACCAGCTTTAAGGCCTGCTCTTTTGACGTGACAACGTCTTATAATTCGATGGAGCCAGATGCACGCACCAAAAAATGCGCCGTTGCCTTGCTTATGCGGCGTCCCCTTACTCATGCGGCGTTACCTTGCTCTGAGGAGTTTCATTTAAGACTTGAACTGCAAGCGAGAGCGCGGAACGAATGACAAAGGGGCACAATCGGCCCCCGCGTTCGCATCTGGCTCTCTCCTACTTGAGTAAGCGATGCGTCCGGACAGCTGCTATACAATAATACAAGACTAATTCAAAGCCTATGTGAAAGTACATACACACATACACATGCCAGTATGCACATATGTACGCATGTGTATAACGAACTTTGTTCCAAGAGACAAATGAGTGTGCGCTTTTACTTACTTAAAAATGCGTAAACAAATTAACAACAAACATACGAACTATCGCTTTTATATGCAATAAATGAGCAGCAAAGAGATTAAGAGAGCAACAATGCATCATTACATTCATTGACTGCCACATTTCAAATTTTATAGTATTCAGTAGTTGAACGCGAATCGGCAACAGGTTAGGAAGTGAGCAAAGTTTTATTAAAATAAACAGAGAGCATAACTGAATTTGATGTACACAACTGTTTTTACAAAAAATTACAATTAAATTTGCAAAAATAATTAAGTAACTATTTGGATAACAACTTTTATTCAGTTTACTTGCTGAAAGAAATAATGGCAATACAAAATGTATTATTATAAAATAATAAAATCAAAAATTAAATTTTAACAGTCGAGTAGAAATTGAAACAATAAATTTTAATAAAGTATTTTGCAAATTTAAAATGATTTTCTGATGAATAATTTTAAGAAAAATTTTTCTAAATTGTTTCGAATGACGACTCATTTTTCATTGTAAAAAAAAATTGACATAATTGTATTTATGTGTACAAATAAATGTAACTTGATCAATTCCATTGCGATTTCATTTACCTTTTTCTCTATATCCACACAAACTATTTATCAAACAAATAAAATTAAAATTTTCTTTTGAAAAATGCAACCATTAAATTACTATTTTCTTATGACGTTGTCACGTTCAACTATCGTTAGTAAAGCGACTTTACAGACAAAATCTTTTTTTTTATGCATTTTAAGAAATAAATTGGGTACGCACGTTTATAGTTAATTAAATTGTTGTTCAATAAAGTTCAGTTTAAAGTTTATTAAATTATTATTCAAAAAGGTCAAGCATAAAAATTCGATTGATTTTTTTCTATAAAGTCCAATTATGAAGTAGCTAAAAAATTCGATTGATTTTTTATATTTTTTTTGTTTACGGTGTTGTGCATATTCTTCTTAAAGGGGTATGTCAGGCATTGGCGAAAAACTTATCAAAAATTAACAAGAATTTAAACTACTACAAACCTAGGCTTTGTTAGACCAAAATTTCATAACCTATGAAACTTTATACCCGCGAAGTTCTGAATAAAAAAATTAATATTTTGGAGGCAATTTTTTAAATTTTTTATAATTTTGAATTGGGTTGATATTTAGATTTATGCGGTTTTACTAGTTATTTTATTATGTTTTACTTTTATTAACAAATTATGAACATGTAAAAAAAGAAAGATAGTTAAAACTGGTCAAAATGTGGTCGTGTTATAGGCGGGCTGTACTTTAGGCCGGGTCGATTTGTGGGGAGGCAAAAAAATCGCCCATTGCTCTGGTGATATTCTGAAATGATTGTATGGGGAACCCCCCAGGGGAGTTCCAGGAGGTGTCCATCGGCCGTCCAAAGTTAGTGGGGGTCGGTCATACATTTGGACTCGATTGGAACAGTCTAAATGGGTCAAAGTGGGATTTTTCGTTCGACTCAAATTGGGGACATCAGAATTCGTTTTAGAGGTATGGTTCTTTCGGCAAAGTTTCTTATTTTGATCCCTAGAATACGATTTTCACAGAGCAATGAGCGATTTTTAAATCGACCCGCCCTACTGTACTTATGTTTGCCTTTATGCCACTCTTTGTAATTTTTTAAAATATTTCAAGTGTACAAATGTTTATTGCTTCGTGATATTAAATAAAATATTTTAGTTCTGACATTACTAGTTTAAAGTAGAACTCGAAGCCATTTGGACTAACAACCAATATGCCAGTCGCCACTCACTGACAGTTAAGGTACTCAAATAAACAAAAAGTGTGAAAAAATTAATAATAGTTTCCCTTTCGAGGATAAGAACAAAATTCTGTTAAAACTAACACTCTACGAAAACTACTAAAATTCTTCTTGTTTTGAACTATCCGCAAATTTGTAACGCACAAAAAGGGAGACAAATTTAGCAGTTCGAATGATAAGCAAAATACAGCGCCTGCAAACATGGCTTGAAGTGACATTTCTCCACGCAATCCACTTAACGTCTTACATAAGCAAAAAAAAAAAAAAAAACATAGAATTTCATTTTCGTTATTGCTGAGAAAATGTCATGCGCCAAAAGTCAAAATGTGGCGGATTAAGTAAGTAATTCCGTCCGAAATCGGCTGACGATGGGGATGGCTATCTGATTGAAGCGCACAGATAAAGCGGAAAGAAAGTAATTAAGCCATAGGGCAGAAATTTGTTTGTGTTTGCTTAGGGCGCCTAGCCAAGCATGCGCCAGTAGACAAACACACAGCCATAGAAAATTGAGAAACTTATGCACAAACACAAACTTCAACACACACACACACACACACTTACATTTATATACATACATACAAGCATACACTTAAGATTGAAGTGCACACGTGTGCTTGGCCGCACAAAGAACGCTGCTTGTCCTTTCGTTTACAATGATGACCCTATAATCCCCGCTTACTTGTGTGTTTCCTTGTCACTTTCTTTATAATTTTGCTAGTTGAGCGTTCACTTGTTAGGGATAGTCATGCTGCGCTTGTGTGTGTTTTTCGTCTATTTGTTCTACATATAAATGACAATCAAGTGAAGTCAAATGTCACTTACACTTGGCAGCTTCATCAATTTCAATTAATCCTTTTTGCTGTCCAAGCTCTTCTTGTCCTTTAAGTTGAGTAGAAAATGTACAAGTGTGTTTGTGCTTATATGTGTGTATGTGTGTACCTTTAAACAAAAATACAGAACATTTTTTTAATTATCTGTACTTTTCCGTGAATTTGAGCTTACTTCCCGCAAGTTGAATTTTCTTCGACTAAATATAGTAAAAGTATTCAAAAATAGTCTAAAACACAAAGTAGTTCACTTTTATATGCTTGAGTTCCTAGAAAAAATGTCAATTTGACTTAACACCAAAAAAGCCTATTTAAGCAATAATAAGCAAAAGTAAGAGAAGTCTGTATATTTATAGGAAATAAATCAAACCATGTTAAGAAATTAATAGAAAATAAAAAATCTATCCGTTGTGTCTCACATTTTTTCACACAAAACAAAGCAAGGATGTGCTCAAGTTGACACAAGAGACTGAAGCGTGTGTGAAAATGTGTAATATGAAAACGTGAATTGCATATAAATTTTTCATATTTACAAGTCTCGTCAAGAGATGAGTAAAAATTATATGACGTACAACATAACATATTTTTCAATTATTATTTATTAGTATTAATTGAAATAGTATTTTTTGTGATTAATTATGGAATATAACTTCAAATGTACTTACTCGACTAGTCCTGAAGTAGTCCGTTTCATCAACTAAATTTGGCGGTAAACCACCTTGGTTAATGGTTAATGGTTGTAAAGGGTTAAGGTATGACCCTTTAGCACTGCGACCATATTGATCTATTGTGCACCCTATGCTGTCTATTGACTGTTAAGTATGCTTATGAATTGTACCAGCTCCTTCTGAGGGAGTGATCTGTAAGCATGAACTTGTTTAAAAACCTTTTCCTTCTATGTGTCAACCCCGGACATTCGACCATCTCCGCAGCAAAATCTGCAGGTGCTGGTGTCAGTTATGCCTAATTTATGTAAGTGTTTGTTGCAGGTGAAGTGACCCGTGAGGGCGCCTGTGAGAGTGCGAATGCTCTTTTTGTTTAACGTGAGGGCCATGAGGACCACCTTGATCGAAAGTTTATTCCACAAAAGTAATATTATTACCTTCAAAGTGCGTTGCAAGTAATGCCAGCGCTTCATCCATCCCTGGACACCTTTCTCGAACTCTATTTTCGGTATAGCCATCAATGAATGACAATGCCCTCGCTGTTCATAAATTAGAATAACTCTTCGTTGGTTCGTATTTGTAAAAGGTGGTTAAGTTTTAAGGGCCGGTGTTGATTTTGAATAAAGTATAATTTGCTTAAGAAATTATTATCATTTGTCTTTATTATGTTAATGCTAATGTAGCTCATTTACGTATAAGACAAAATATTGGCCAAATGGCCGCCACGGCCTCGGCGGCACACCTCCATCCGATGGTCCAAATTTTCGATGACGCTGAGGCATAATTGAGGTTCTATGCCGTTAATGTGCTGAATCATCTCATCCTTTAGCTCTTGAATTGTTCCTGGCTTATCGACGTACACCTTTTTTTCAAATAACCCCAAAGAAAGAAGTCCAGCGGTGTCAAATCACATGATCTTGGCGGCCAATTAACATCGCCGCGGCGTGAGATTATTCGGCTATAAAATTTTTCGCGCAAAAGAGCCATTGTCTCGTTAGCTGTGTGACAAGTGGCACCATCCTGTTGAAACCACATATCATCTACATCCATATCATCCAATTCAGGCCATAAAAAGTTCGTTATCATCTCACTATAGCGAGCACCATTCACAGTAACTGCCTGATCGGCCTCATTTTGGAAAAAATACGGCCCAATGATGCCGCTGGCCATAAACCTCACCTACAGTCACTCTTTGTGGCTGCATTGGTTTTTCGTCAATCACACTAAGATTATCATTCGCCCAAATGCGGCAATTCTGCTTATTGACGAATCCACTGAGGTGAACCTGTGCCTCATCACTGAATATGATTTACTTCGATATGCATTTTGATTTGAACGCCCGTTTTCATAATATGCCTGAATAAGTTTAACGCGTTGCTCGATTATGTATCTTTGCATGGTTCAAAAATCTGAAATTGAAAATTAGCTTGGAGTCATATATCCTCCTGGGTATCTTTCTCTCACAGACTCTGAGAGTCATATGTTTGAAATTTCTAGATAATATCTTCGATTTAAATAGGTGCATATGGTCAAAGTATTTTTTGTTTGCAGTAATTGTTCGGTCCTGAATGCACTCTTTAGTGCGATTGTCGTTTGTGATTAGGACGCTCAAGTACTTGAATGTGTCTACAGTGGATTGACTTAATGTTATGTCTCAATGCTTCTAGACAGCACCCAATGCTTAATTTTTGTTGGTTGACCACAGCCCAACTCTCCCTGCCGTTATCTCTATACTTTCGAATAAGTCGGACAAAGCGTAAAATAGAAATAACAACAGCTAACTATGTGAAAGCCAATTTAAAAATTTTTAAATATAAAAAAATAAAATTTCAGCAATTGGATGAAATGATAAGTAAAAATAAATCACTCATTCCTTGAACTGAATAAAACAAACGTAGATTAAAAACAAAATATTTGCGCATAAATAACTGACTTAATTTAGATAAAATCAACCACTCTTCTCTCATCAATCTTCTCTAGTTTGTCGGCCATTATTATTCCTTCTTACCAGCTAATATTTTTGTTTTGTTTACAAACACCATAGCAGCTCTAAGGTGTTCACAAGTGAAATCCAATTAAGTGACTTGGCAACTTGAACTGTTGCTCGCAGTGAATGATATGGCAGTAAGCGGCATACAACATGTGGCAAGTGGTAACCAGATCGCATTGAAATGTGCTGGCAACCATGTCAGATTGAAATTAAGCTCTCAACCTGTAGCAGGTACCTACTGCTATATGCAATACTATCCAGTGGTGGACTTTAAATACCATTACTTGCAACAACTTATTTGCCTTCCTCTAATATTGATTTAAATGCAGTTCAGGCAATAAATTCTATACGTTCACACGTCTACATCTTGTAGCACATCTGATGATGTGCGTTTGTTTATTTTATGGCTCTTGTGAACAAAGGAGGTGAGTCATTTCGATTGCTTAAGGCATTTAATTTGCACATTAACAATGAGATATGAAGAATATAAGAATAAAATAAAATGCATTGTAGTAAAAATAATTGTTTAGAAAATTTTCTTTTGGCGATGATAGGCAAAACAACTTGAGCCTGTACAAATAATTTGTGTGGAAGAATAGGAGTGACACCATAACGAAAATAAAAATTGTGAAAAATCAACGGTTTGTTATATAGTAGACTCGTGAAATTTGCACTTTGCACAAAAATTCAATTGTAAAACTATAAATTCTGGTTAAAAAGTGGAGGACTTTGATGAGACTCGGATTTTTTTTTGTTTTTTTAATTTGGTACAACGATTGAAACTTTGCGTTATAGGTATGGATTATGTTGTAGTATAAATTATAATTTTATAAAAAAAAATGGTGATGTGCTCATAATTTTGCAACCGAATATATGAGAAGAAATCGTAGGGATATGATTTACTCAGGGCCGTGGAGAGAGTATTCGGGCCCCGGGGGAAACTTGAGATGCGGGCCCCTTCAAATTTTGTTTTATTTATCAAAATGCGTATTATGTTTTAGTGATATAACATTTAAGCATTGAAAAACTCATTGATAAAATTTTTGATAGAATTAATTATGAAATATTGATTAAAATGAATTTTAGAAAACTCTTCAGCAGATCTGAAATGAAAAACGCAGCTGAAAAAAGTTAAAATTTTTTATTCATTTTGTGTGCCTTACAAATATTTGAAAATGACTGCCATGATGCTTAGAGTTTTGCTTTTATTGCTTTAGCTAAGGCAAAAGCTCTTATAATATCATCAAAGTCGCGTTTCCTTCCTAACTCAGATTCCAAATACAAAGTTGCCAATCCTGTTACTCGACTCTGAGTTGAACAAGAAATATGGTAGTCTTTGATCCTTGATAAAACGCTGAACGATCTTTCGGCGCCGGCAACCGATACTGGCAGGGTGCAGAATATTCGCAAAGCAATGCAGATGTTCGGGAACAGAGTATCCAAGTTTTTAGCTGTGATGGCATTCAACAATTTTAATAAAATTTAATCTAATCATCACTATAATAATTAATTACCTTATAAATCAGTAGCATAAAATGTTCCATTTTAATAAGAGCTCAATAATATATACTTTTGTATCACCATATTATATTTATTCTTCGTAATCGTGATCATAACATTCGATATGGTGACACCAAAAAAAGTTGTGACGGAACTCTGGTAGAAGTATTATTTACTATATTTTTTTCAAGCAGGAAGTTTCTTGGAATTACCCTCGAGTCCGGGCCCTCTGAAAACTCCGGGCCCGGGGAAAAAGCCTGGGGGCCTGGATTTACTATAATAGCGGTTAGGGCAGTTATGTGTGTAAGCTTATAACTATGCACAGAATGCCCCGATTAGCACAAATATTTTTGTATTTTGAAGCTGGTCTCTTCTGAAACGTTTGTTTTTGACAAAGTTGCATAAACTTACAAAATAATTGTGTCTATAAGTTGAAATGTGTTAAAAAATCATAACATTTACTTTGAAAATACAACAAATCGAGATTTTTTTTCTTTCAACTCCTCAATTTTTTCTTGATCTTTATTTATCCATGTTTTTATGCCCCATGAATCGATTCTCATGATATTTTTATGTTTTAATCTCTTAGTCCTTTGTTGACGTTGCCGAGTCGTTCCCGTTGATTTATTGTTATTGTATCCGAGGCTTTGTGTAGTTCTTTGAGCACAAAATTTCTAATGTAGTAGGTTGCTAGTCTAGCTGGTTCGCAGGAAGTATTATATTTGTTTTTTGTTTCCCCCTGAAAAGTATTGACAGCCGACAGCTAGCATGAAATACAGGTAGAATAAATGACAAGTTTGAAGTAGCTCAAAAATCCCATTGGTTTTTGCTGACGGTGTTGGATGTTTTCTTCCATATAAAAAACATTGCGGGCATTAATTATATAAAAAAAATGCACAAACCACTAGAAAAAAAAATTAGTAAATAAAATGAAATTGTAAAACATCAATGCGGTTTTTGTGAGCCTCATGGAATTTATGTCCGTTAAATAAATAAAATAAGCTCTATGAAAGTCTGCCATATAAATGAATAGTAGCTGCGTTCAAGTTTAATTATTAGTTTCAAAAAAAACTGCAATTCATTGACATTTTATTTCAAGATTTTTACTTCTGCAATGAAATCGCATAAGAAATTAACTTTCACTGCTCTTTTTCTGGCTGCTTTCCATTTATAGGGAGTGTTTTTTCTTTGTCAGTAGTTGACACTCTGGTTTTTGCTGTCACAGCCAGTTGCTGTCAATGCATTTGCGTATCTGCTTACCAAACTATAAATTCAACTGAATTTTACTTGAACGAATTCGAAAGAAAATAACCAACATTATTTATTTGGTAGTCATTTCTTTCGGCTGCTACTTTGTCTCCCTTTAACATTTTATTTACTCATTTTTGCTTATTTCTCAACCTGCTCATTCTGCATTTATTCTTCTTTTTCGTGCGGCAACGCCCATCTTTTGGTTTGGTGCAATTGTTTCAATTTTTTTTTTCAGTTTGCGTTCTTTTCACTTTCTTTTTCTTTCTCTCCCTCATTTTTGGCTCAGACTCTTACCAGCTCTGATGATAACTTTGCTGCACAAGGAATGCGTATTCTCGTTTATTTATTTGTATTTTTATTTGTTTGTGTACTCACTTTTTTTAATATCATTTTTGTGAATTTTTGTCATTTTTGGGTAACCGAATTTGCCGCTTTTGGTGTGATTTGCTAGAACTCAGCGATGCGAGTTTAGTGATTGTCAGCAAAGACGTTGTTGCCTATTACGCGTATTTTCTTGTTGCGCTTTTTCGATGCTTTGCACTACACTGTACTTCTGTATACAAGTACATATGTATGTATATGCACCATTTTCCGCTATTCGCTTGTCCGCGAAAACCATAAATAATTTTATTTGAGAATGCATTTCCCATTTCACTAAAGATTTGTTGTTAAGTGTGTTGATTTATTGCCGCATAATGGGCTCGTATATGGTATAGCTCTATCGTTGTTACTACATCAACCGAGATTAATAGTTGTTGTTTTTGCTGTTATTGCTAGTCACACAGAGAATAAGTTGCTATGTTCGTTTTGTCGATTCATTTAGTTGTCTACCAATAGTCATTTCGAAATATGCATCAGCACAATGTACGTACAATTCAGTTGGCTTCATTGACTTGGGGTCCTTTCCCCTACACGTGAGTCTTCCGAGGTCTTTTGTACCCTTAACATCCCACTGCTTCAATGGGTTTAATGCCACTGCATCAGAACTGCAACTCAGCATCGGTTAAGCTCATTTCTCTGCTATTTTAAAGAGTGCATACAAGAGCTACATTCGAGTATACAGTGAGTGTCGCTGGAAGACGTACAATTTTTTATTTTCTTCAAATCCCAAATATTTTTCTATTAATTTGATATAAAAGAAAAAATCTAATTCTAACTAAAACAGCATAAATCATTGTTTTGAAAGCTTTAGAAAAGGCTAAAAAATCTAGAAAATTTTATCGAACCTTCAAAAATTGTAAAAGGAGTTTTTAGAATTTTTCTCAAAATGCAAATTTAATACAACATAATCCAATTTTTAAATGATTTTTAAAGACCATGCAGAAATTAAGAGTTCTCTGACGGCCTTCCACATTTGCTCTAAGGGACTGTGGCAACTGATAGAAACGCATTTTTGATTGCAAATTTTCCATAACTATGAAATAAACTGAAAAAGTAAACCAAGAATAATAGTAATAAAAATAAAAATATAAATAAAAGTAAAGTATGTTTGGGTATAAATACAGAAAACAGAAAAAAAAACACGTGGATATTAGGAAAAAATACATAAATTTGGGGGAAAAGAAATCCATTATTTTCTCGGCAGATGGCTGTAGTGATTTATATCTTGTGAAGTATGGATCAAACAATTTAAAGTTTATGCACACAGTAAAAAACAGTAAAAAAAATTCTATTCCTGTCTTTTATTTGGTCCATTCAATTGTGAGTTACAGGCGTAACAATGGAAGTCTACGAGAAAATTGTACATTTAACAGTTTTTTTGATAAAGGTGAAAATGGAAGCTAGGTCGCTGAAATTGTAAACGGTACCGATACTGTAAAGTTCAATCATAAAACAATCAAACAATTTTATTCCTAAGATGTATAACAAACGCATGGATTTCAGTTTCTGAAGAGTTGAAATCAGTAAAGGCAAATATTTTGAAAATAATTCCTGTATTTCTTTGTAACCTTTTAAACATTTCATTCAAACATTTTCAGCAGTAAAAAATCGTGGTGAAAAAGAAATCGTTAACCGGCTCTCAGCGAATTTAAAAGAATCAGTTGACGATTGGTTTACGAAAAAACTGAGTTTGTGTTGTGGATATACAAAAAAATCAACCCGTTCTCCGCGCATGTTGCTTTGTTGGACGAGTGTGTGAATACGTATGAAATGAGCGGGCAGAATTCTGCTGCCGAGTCTCCGATAATGCGGCAGCCGAAGTTACTCTCACAATATTATTTTTTATTTTAAATTAAATAAGTTATAAAACTGTATACTCAAAAAGTTCTTAAAAGTCTGATTATATTAAAAAAAGATAGGATACAACTTTTTAAAGTTTTCGAAAAAGAAAGGATTTTTGATTTATTTAACTAAAGTTAGCTTTAAAGACATTGCAAAAATAAAGCTGTACCATTTTTTCAGTACACACTGTGTATATGTATGTTTTTATTTGTACACACATCCGTAAAATTGTTTAAGTCACTTTGTCTTCTGAAGTGAATGACTTTGATTTTGAAATTAATTGCTATTTGTTCGCAGCAAAGTTGCCGAGCATCATTTTCACATTTATCAATGGAAAAGTACGCTTCTGTTGGTATTGGCTAGTTGTATGTTTCTTCCTCTTAATTGCGTTTGACTTAATTAAATTGAACTATTAAACTCTGTGCAAAATTTCTCACTGCTATGAATTGAGTGCACATATGTCGGTAAAAGTTCATCATACGCCGCGTTATACCTGAGTTGCCTATTGGTGTAGATACGTACATAAGTTTTGACATGACGCCATGCCGAAGCATCAATTTTCAGATGGTAGCAGTTACCGATTCACAGTGATAATCAAGGAAAAGCTTTAAAGGTACACGATAAATTTTCAAAAATGATGACTAACTAATGTTGCGGGAATATTAAGCTGTGGCCCAGCCTTAGATAAATGAAAAATGATAAATGCACACATAGTAAGTGTGCTTATAGTGCTGCAAATGGCCAGTTCTCTACGGTCTGCAACAATTCAACAGAAGTAAGCGGTAGTATGGCCCACTTTTAAAGTTGAATCAAAAATAGCTGCCCATTTACAACCGCGTTTGCAATAATAGCCGCGCGACATATTGCAAACTTTTGACTATTTGTTTATTTTCTAAAATCTTTTTAAATCTTAATCAAAATAAAATTCTCATTATAACAAAAACTATATTACTTAGAGTTTCAAGCTTTATATTGTGTGTTTGAAAAAGGTAGTTGAAATTTGTACAATAAATATCTAGTGGTACAATAAAGTTTCTACTGCGTACATACATATATACTGATTTAAATATGGTTTAAATATCCACTAAGAACTGTGCTCACAAAGCCAAAATTTTCATATATCCAACCAAAGAGGCCTTACCCAAAACGCCGCAAAAAGCCCTCGAAACTACACTCAAGTTGCTGCCTATGAACTTACGTGAAAAACTCTATGCAAGTGAGATTCAATGCAATAATCAAATAAAGAAACTCAGCAGTTACGAAATTTTCAAGAATTATCCGGAGTACCAAGCTTCTTAGTCTTCATTTTTTAAAATAGACTCTTCAAACGAAACCTCTCCCGGAATGGATGGGAAAATGATATACTACTGGATCTTAATATACCTAGATCAGCATGCCAAGTAAATACGGAAACCCATGGAATACTACTAATCTAATTATTGGTCAAAAGAAATATGTGAATCAGTTACCGTAGTGAATAAACCAGCAAAAGGTTAAGTTGTTTCTCCTCCATTTCAACTTTTTGCACCTAAGATCTTCCCACAAACATTTATATATATATTTTTATTTTCATTTATTTCATTTACATTTACATTTTTACTACTATTTTCCTTTTTTGGCTTACTTTTTCACCTGGTAGAAGGGACCAGCACATGAGGAAAGTCAAAGAAAAAGTATTAAAACTAATTTGATATTGATTCAATTTGTTCTAGAATTTATTGGTAATCCGTAGTTGTAGTTTTTCTGAGAAGTACCATTACTATTATATTATTGTTCCTCATTATATATGTATATATTTAATTGGCGCGTGCACCCTTTTTGGGTGTTTGACTGAGGTCCTCCTCCTATTTGTGGTGTGCGTCTTGATGTTGTTCCACAAATGGAGGGACCTACGGTTTCAAGCCGACTCCGAACGGCGGTTATTTTTATGAGGAGCTTTTTCATGGCAGAAATACACTCGGAGGTTTGCCATTGCCTGCCGAGGGGCGACCGCTATTAGAAAAATGTTTTTCTTAATTTTGATGTTTCACCGAGATTCGAACCAAGGTTCTCTCTGTGAATTGCGCACCAACCCGTTAGGCTACGGCGGCCGTTTTTCCTCATTGACACTGATGCTTTCAATAACAATTCGGCTTGGGTGAAGCATTTCTTTATCAACTGCTGGCTCACTTCCACTCAACTTATTCAAAGCATGACATATAATTTGGCACCTCACTTCAACTCATTGCGTCCAAAGAATGACACATAATTACATCATACACCATTCTGAACGGATTACTAAGTAATTTTTTTAGCCGATACGCGGACTCTTTCTGAAGAAGTTATTATTATTTCCAGATTTTATTAGAGAAGCTTTAATGCACACTCCCACTCAAAACTGCATACCACAAATTTTCTCAAAAATTTGAAATTTCGGTATGTTCATCAAGTAGATTTTTTTAAATTTTTTATTCCATAAGTTGCATGTAACTTATGCACTTTAATGTGCAACTCAAAATTTTAGCTTTTATCAGAAGATATATAAAAACTCGAAGTGCGGGGTTCAGCTGTAAACATATCAGCTCTTCAGGTTCGAAGTGGCTGAATTCTATTTATTAACTTATCTGATGAAGGGCAGCGGGGTTAAATTGTGATTCAATGTTGAATGTAATAATATATGAAGGTATTGAAGGCGGCTGCCGTAGCCGAATGGGTTGGTGCGTGACTACCATTCGGAATTCACAGAATGAACGTAGGTTCGAATCTCCGTGAAACACCAAAATGAAGAAAACCATTTTTCAATTAGCGGTCGCCTCTCGGCAGGCAATGGCAAACCTGCGAGTGTATTTCTGCCATGAAAAAGCTCCTCATAAAAATAACCGCCGTTCGGAGTCGGCTTGACACCGTAGGTCCCTCCATTTGTGGAACAACATCAAGACCGCACACCACAAATAGGAGGAGGAGCTCGAATTCGAACATTTTTCCCCTGAAATCGTTGCGCAGGGTTGTAAAAATTTTACTAATTGTCGTCAGAAAGAAAAAATTGTTTAATCGGAATTAAAGAAAGAAATTGGGTACGCAGTTTTACAGTCCATAAGATCTTTGAAAAATAAAGTGCAAATTTAAGAGGGCTCACAAATCCTCTTGATTTTCGCCAATTTTTTTCAAACCAAATAAAATAAACATTTTGCGTTACTTGTTCGAGGTTTGGAGCCACATTCGTTAATTTTACTCGATACTGTCATAAACCTCTTGATACCGTTCACCCTCCAGGGATTTATGAATAGATTGTAAAAGGTCTTTCAGAATTGAAGCCTAGATGTCAGTAGTGAATAATTCTTACACGGTACCTTTTTAAGTTATGTCTAACAATTGCAACAGATGAACAATTTTACACAATAGAAATATGTGTTAAAATTATTAAAACTTATTTTAAAAATATTCATAAACCTATCGGAGAACTGGTAATTTTTAGTGGAAATTATGTCCGAATAAGTTGGCAATTGAATGTTTGGGGGAAAAGTTCAAAACTCAAGAAACTGGTCCATGGAAGGAAGAAAGTGAACTGGCAGACCAAAGAATGGAGGTTCTGTTGAGACAGAAAAGTGTTGCAGAATAACTTTCAACATCGATATTTGGATTCATGAATTGACTATTTGGCGCATTTTACTTGTCAACGTACTCATAATAAACAAAATTGTTAAGAGCCGTATTTTGAATTAAAATAGTGAAATCTGAAAGAAAAATTTTTATGTATTTTATTTAAAACAACAACCAGGCGCTTCTTGTGAAGGACCCTTTATTGAAGTTCGAGGAATACTAGCGTCTACAGTGTGTTCTACAATATGGACCAGTCGATTGACTCTCAAGAAAAAACTCTACTTCTTATTCTCTGTCTTTTAATATCGTACAAATTTTTTGCAGTGCAGTGCTTTCATAGAGTTAGCGACAGATCACTTACCTTTTGCGAGGATAGCTTGAAAAGCGCTGATAGTATATCCGAATAGGTATACTCACATCCCTTCAAGATCTATAATCACCGATTTAATTGATTCATTTACAGTAACTGTACTTAATTAATCTAATGAATTTCGGTTTTAAAAAGTGCTTCAAAGTATGTCTCATAATTTAACCCTCGAGAACACGCGCTATGAGCATTTTGCTCAAGCAATTCTTTATTTCGCGAAATTTTTATGTTCTATGTAATTTTGGCACTAATTGTGGTGAGTACCTTCGCTAGTAGTTGTGCATCGTACTTTGACGAGCATTTCTTTCGATTAGTGCACGATCGGACGTGTAGGCAGACGGTTGATTTTTAAGAGCGGCTTTTTGCTCATTGCGCGAGAAACAATGTAAGTATTTCTTGATTTATCTTTTTTGTTGAAAACCTCGGGTTGCTGCCCCAATTTTGAATAGTGGCAGAAACATTACCATGGATAATTATTTTACTTCAATACCTTTAGCAGATGAACTATACAAACAATATAGAAACGACCATTGTGGGTACAATAAGAAAAAATAAAAAGGAAATTCCACCTCAATTTATTTCAGCAAAAGGAAGGCCGCAACCACATCCAATGACTGCATTTGCCGAAAACAAGGTTCTTGTCTCTTACATTCCAGTGAAAAAAAAGAAAAAAGTTGTACTTATGCTATCATCACTTCATGCCGATGGCCAAGCTAATGATGAAACATCTGAGAACAAACCCGAAGTAATAACCTTTTACAACCAGGGGGTGTAGACACTGTTGATCAAATGAAAGGCACATATTCAGTTTCCAGGATAACCTGCAGGTGGCCAATGCGCCTCTTTTTCACGCTTATTGACATTACTGGCAAAACTCGCAAATTTAACCCAGAGGAGGACGTTTCTAAAGGAAATTGCCCTGGAGCTAATAAAGCCACATATTTCTAATCGGCAGGTCATAAAAACTTTACCTCCTGATTTAAGAAATACTATGGATCGTATTGTACCAGCAAAAAAACCTGAAAGCCAACACCTACAACCGGGCTTTTGCGAGCTTTGCCCCAGGAGTAAAAACAGATGTTCGAAAAAAGGCTGCACTTTATTTGGAAAATTACTTCGCACGGAACAGGTTAAGTATATGTGCCCATCTTGCTTCGAAAGCAACGTAAATGTCAATCTTACCGAAGACTGATTCTTGTCTTTTATTTATTTATTTTGTTACAAGGAGTTTTTTTTGTTAATATACTAAAGTATGAATGTAAAATTTTTGGTTATGTCTTGATTGAATGAATCTATATAATTTTACAGTGTGAATTTCTTAAATAAACACATAATTGCAAAAAAAATGACTTGGTATTATAACTATGTTAAAAAGGAAATGTTTAAAAACCATAATCCATTAAAAAGTTACATTCTTACATGAAGTGAGCAAAATGCTCATGCGCGAGAATCCGTGCTATCTTACGAGGCGCGTGTTCCCGAGGGTTAAAAGTTGTCCAACCAATGCTAGCTGGCATATCTATGGATGTATTGAAAGTGTTGTATTGGTGTAAATATTAAATAAAGATTCATCAAAAGCAAGTGCACTCTTATTTAAATATTCGCTAACTGCAGATAATTCACAAAATTGCGCAAACTTGAAATAAATGCAAAATTAAAACTTCAATAATTGAACCTGTAATTAAAGTCACTTATACGCACTGTACAACTTAAGTTTTAACATTTTCTCTACATAATTGCAGGTGTGTAAATCAATTAAATATAAATATTCATTGAGTCCAATTTATTGCTGAATGAGCGCGAAATTCAATCGCTGTTGAGAACACAGCTTTACCATTACGCAGTAAAATAAATACTTATAGAAGTACGCACACACACACACAGGTATATATTACAAGTGGCACTTAGCCTGCACGCGAGCTGCCTGCAAACAACACTAGCCAACATTACAACAATATTAAAAATCTGTAAATATGCAAGGAACAAGGCGCAGGGAAGAGGATGATGCTATTGATGATGGGAAAACTATTTGTGCAACTATGCGCACAACATTGATTACGTAAACAAATATACTGAAATATATTTATAAATATAGTGCACAAGCTGCTAGTGGTATGCAAGTAAGTAAGCAAGTGCGCCGACTTCAGTGAAGAGTCATTGAGCAGTGGAAAATAATTAATTTTCATCAGTTTCAATTTTTCATTGACGCAATTACCTAGCTCAGAGCAGTTTTGCAATTTCCAAAGTGTCACTTGGGCGACAATAGCAACAAAAACAACAGAAATAACAACACGAACAACAATTAAATTACATTCCGCTAACAAAAAGAAAGGGCCCTCCAATGGGGATGAGTGGATGTTGCTAGGCTGTGGCGACCACAATGTTTTGGGAGCGGCCTTCAAATCTGCTACTTATTATTCAGTAATTGATGCCAAATAAGCGTGAAAAGTTACATTGTTGAGCATCACGTGTCTAAAACTTTATTATAAAAATGAGTCTTCGCTGCTGAAAAATAATTGGTTTAAAAATAAATTTGAGGCACATACTTTTCCTGTTTTTTTTTTTTTTTTTAATTATCAGTAATTATTCATAAAAATATGGTTCAGTACAACAAATTTAGCCTAAATCAATGCTTCGAAAAAAGTTCGCTAAAGCTTTTAATAAAAAAAGGAAAAAAATTTAATTTTAGTGCAAATTTTAAGCGCGTCAAGCTCTCGTTGATTTTTGAAAGTTTTTTCTCTGACCGCGTCTCACATCTTCTTTATATAATGAATGCTCGAAATTGTTTCTACTTGAGAAAATGTACAAAATCGCTAAAAAAAAACAAAAAAATTGTAAAAAAATTACATGATTTTTTAACCACTTTAAGTCTGCGCTTTGTTATACTAAAATTTAGTTAAATACAATTAAATACAGATTTATTCTAAAAGTTCTGATAAAACAGTTTGAAATATTGATAAATATTTTTTTGATTCTTTTTTTTTAAGTTTATGTAAATTTTGCAACTTTAAGCTATATATTTTTTTTTGTAGTATAAATTATATTTTTATAAAAAATCAATGAGAACTAAAGAAAAAGAAAAGTAGGCAAAATTTGTTCAAAATATTAATTAACTTAAACTTTTTTTCTTGATCTCTATGATATCGTGCCATATAGGGGTTAGTGCCAACCTCAACGAATCAAACAAAATGTAACTATTTGATGCAAATTTTGGATCATTTCTTCGAAACTGTATTTAGTAAAGCCTTCATCAACAGCGGCGAGCATAACAAATCGAAGGTAAGCAGTTTTTTTCGGTTCAATTCCAACGATATGGATGAAAGCGGCATGTAGTTCTAATATGTGGGATATGGCATATGAATGCCAGATAGCAAACACCACAGAGAACATTTTGTATGATGAACCTGGGGGTATAATTGTCTTCTGAAGAGGTGACATGAATTAGTCACCAAAGTTAAGTGATTTGACTCTGCTAGAATTTTTCTAAAAAAGTTTTCTGAAGTGCATGTACAAGCGAATCTCTACTGATGCCTTTATGGTCACGATAACCAATAACTCATACCATTCGTTGAGTTAATTTAGTGGTATGCAGCAGAATTATGTAAAAGTAGAGCTGGCATTACCGGGCTAATCTTGGGAAGTGCCTTAAACAAATTTACCTCACTTGCAGTTTATATTTCAAAAAAACCCGGCATATAAAAGCCTTAAAAAACATATACTTAATATGCAGCTTATTATATTTCATACAGTTTTTTTATTCCATTTCCTCATCGACCCACCCAAATGGGGAAACCCTTTATAAAGCTTTCGCCATTGTTTTTGTTATGGGCTAAATGACAAGGCACGCTGGCAGTCAACCAGCTGTATGCGGCAAATAGTAAAAATAAAGTATTTTAAAGCAAAATGCGACTATATCTGCAACTAGAAAGTGCACTGAGTTTATGGTGTTGTTATTTTTCTGGCTGTAAGACTTATTTGCTGATAGTGAATGACAGTCTGATGGTCCTATTACCCCTCAAATGCCACTTTGATTGTACAAACTTGTGTTTAGTGTCGTTGTGCGCATGACTCACGTTCATTCACACAGAAGTAATTGAAAGTCATTCTTCACCGTTATAAATGAGTTTTTCGCTTCCCATTGCCATTTGCTGCCACCTCTAATACATTAAATATTTTTTTCTTTTGGCTTGTTGTTGTCGTTGGGAAATGTTTTTGTTATTGCTTGCTGCAGCTGCAGCAGCATCTTATGCACAAACTATACCACCTTGTCAATTGTAACGTAACGTAAAAAGACGATTGATATACTATTATTGTTAGTGCACTCTTCTGCTGCAACAACATCAACAGCTACAGCTATGCTCCGTCTCCTCATTTGTTTGCTTACATTTTTATCTCCTTATTGTTTTTTTTTTCATTTTTTGTTTTTCTTTGCTTGAGTTTTATTTTCTTCACTTTGACTGACAACATCTTCAATTTAAGTTCGAGTTCATTTGTTCAAACGTTGTTGGCAATCAGCAGCTGCAAAATACTTCAAGTATGTATATTGTTGGCTGCGATGGATAACGAAATGGAAATGAACACAAATGTAAACATTTTTGCACGAGAGGCACTCCAAGACCACAGGATTAGGGATACTTTATTATATGTTTGACGGTTTCAAAACGTTCAGGGTATACTAAGATATTCAAATTTTGTTAGGCTCTATGAACTGCTAACTCAGCATAATATCTTTGATGAGAACTAATTGATAAGCTGCTCTAGTGAGGTAAATTTGAGCTACTAGCATCTATGCGCTCAGGATATAAGTAAATAAAGTGTGATTCGATTGGAGGTACTTTTTCCAAGGGGGTTTTTTGACAGATCACGCGTGACTACTGTCAAACTATATAATTTTTTCAGCATTAATTGATATTTTTTTATAGAAAGGCTTACATCTCAACAACGTTTATAAATCGTACAACTGCACTACGAAAATCGACGCTCTGTGAGCAGTGTCAAACTAAGGCCAACTGGACCAAGGATGAGGCTCTTTTTTGGTTTAAGGGCTCCAGCAATAAGCAAATTTGTGATATTTGGGCTAAAGAGATGTCCGAAGCCATTCAAGAACAGCCATTACATCCATTGAAAAGAATCGAACGGAATCGGCTCAGGTGTAAAGGGTGGTTAAGTTTCAAGGGCCGGTACAGATTTTGAATAAAATAGATTTTTTTTAGACAATTATTGTCGTTTATTTTTATTATGATAATACTGGTATAGTTCAATTACGTGTGGACCAAAATATTGGCCACATAGCCGCCGCGGCCTCGGCGGCACAGCTCCATCCGATGGTCCAAATTTTCTATGACGCTGAGGGATAACTGAGGTTCTATGCTGTTAATGTGCCGAATTATCTCACCCCTTAGCTCTTGAGTTATTGCTGGCTTATCGACGTACACCATTTCTTTCAAATAACCCCAAAGGAAGAAGTCCAACGGTGTCAAATCACATGATCTTGGCGTCCAATTGACATCGCCGCGACGTAAGATTTTTCGGCCATCAAATTTTTCGCGCAAAAGAGCCATTGTCTCGTTAGCTGTGTGACAAGTGGCACCGTTCTGTGGAAACCACATATCGTCCACATCCATATCTTCCAATTCGGGCCATAAAAAGTTCGTTATCATCTCACTATACGAATACTATTCACAGTAACTGCCTGACCGGCCTCATTTTGGAAAAAGTACGGCCCAATGATGCCGCCGGCCCATAAACCGCACCAAACAGTCACTCTTTGTGGGTGCATTGGTTTTTCGGCAATTAGTCTTGGATTATCATTCGCCCAAATGCGGTAATTCTGCTTATTGACGAATCCACTGTGCCTCATCACTGAAGATGATTTTCTTCGAAAATTGGTCATTCATTGTATAATAAGCCTGAATAACTTAAACGCGTTGCTCGATTGTGTATCTTTTCATGGTTCAAATTGAGTTGGTCTGGAGAAAAAGCTTGATGTTTAGGTGTGGTTTATATTCAACATCGGCCCTTGAAATTTAACCACCCTTTATTTCTTTGAAGACGAGACTGGCAGCTTTGTAACAGTGAATGCCGGAAATTGAAGCCCGTTATTTCCAGAACATGGAACCAAAGAAGGGCGCTACTTGCCATACAGCCTGTGAAACAATGAATTTACTGCTTCGTCGATTCAGTGAGTAATTTATCTCGGACCCAGATCGTGTGATATCACACGACTTTTATTTGTGAGGGTATTCAAAGTCGAAATGCATTGTGGATAAACTAGCTTCGATTGAAACATTGGAAGCAAACAGGACTAAAATTATTCACGAGATACCGACCGAAGTTCTCCAGCGAATCATTCAAAATTGATCATTCGTTAAATATCTATATGTATGTAAATTGGAAAGTATGTACATTCTTCATTAGGTGTTTGGCCGAGCTTCTTTTCCACTATAAGGTAAATGTCTTTATGTTTTTCTACAAATTTAAAGATTTACGTTTAACACAACATTCAGGTAGGCGTGCCATTGACTTCATTCCGCATCGCCCCCAATTGAAAAAAAAAAAACAATTATATTATTTGATATTTTATGAATGTAATGTGTTTCGATGCCGGAATCTACTGAACGTTAGTCTAGCACAAATCAATGCAGCCAGACAGTCGTCGTGTCGTTATATCATATTTTACTTGTCTGAAGATTAGCTAAACTGTGAGTATAAAAATATCAACAGTCGTCCATTGGCATGGAGTGACCCATTTATGTATTATTAGAAGATCCATAGAAAAATAATAGGGTGGTCGATGTAGTAATTGCAATTCGATTGTTTACAGAAACTGTGTGGTCAGTGTATTCTATTTTGAGATGGTTATGAACAAATGAATGGTGTAATGAAATACTTGGTAACAGTTTAATTTATGGTGTAGAGTACAAATTTTCAAATTGGTTGTCACATATATATATATATATATAGATTCCTTCAGCTATCCGGAGCTTAGGGCGTCAACTACTACCCTTCGACAACGAACACGGTTATGTCCTAGTAATTTCAATTCGTTCCATGTTAGGCCGAGAAATTTTGTTTCCGCGTCTGTAGAGCATCGCAAGGTGGTACGTGCTTTGCCAATCCCTCGACTGGCTTGCTGAAAATAATTCCCTCACAGGGTCTGTTTAGTAACGATGCTGTCGCTCTTTCTCAGCGTGTGACCGATCCACTGCCATTGCCTTTGCCGCATTTCGATTGCTACCTTTACATGAGAGGTTTTCCTCAACAAATATGCCTGCAGTGGCTATTTTTCACGGCCAGCGAATTCGTATGATGCGCCGAAGATGGCGGGTTACCTGCAGTCGTTTTGTGTTACTTTCCAGATGATGCATCCATACAAAAGCATTGACTAAATACGGGAGTAGATGATGCGCAGCTTGGTATGAAGACTGCTGCAGTATTAGAGCGAGGATGCCGAAGGCCTAATTCTGCATTCAACATCCAACGCATTCCACATCTAATGCATTCAATTTGTCATCGCTTTCAAAGTTTCATACCCACTACCAGCGGCTCCAATACAGTGCCAGTAACAGCGCTTTTATTTTCTCCACATTTACTTTAAGGCCGATTGTTTTTAACTTCTTCTACATGACTTGAGTTAGTAACTTTACGTCGCAAAGCCTGAATGCAAGTAGTCATATGTCACCTGCGTATGCCACGTACCTGAGAAAGGTATTGTTTCTCATACTATAACATAATTATATACATATATGCAAGTATTTACATGTCTGATAGCAGAGCCATCATAAAAAATAATACTGCCTGATAGTCATATTTAATTTTTTAAATATAAAAGACTTTCGCCTTTGATGTTGTTATGCAAAAAAAAAAAAAAAAAAAATCATTACATGGCATTATATGTTTAAAAAATTTAAAATCATATATATTTATTTCTTTGATATCGCTGTAAAGCTCTTAAAAATTTACTCTTAGGTCGCTGGCCTATTTCATACCGTCACAACTCAAAAAACCGAAATGGCAAGAAAAGCGGCTACAAGGTTTTCAATTTACTATGCCTCCCTAAGTAAGAGTAAAAATAAATTTCTATCTATTGAGATAGTGTTAAAAATATGAATTTTTTACACAGCATAAAGGAAAAGCTTTTGGTCACTTTGCATTCTTATCTAAAAAAATAAAAATAGAATTTTTTTTTTGGTTTGACACTATTGAAGTAAGTGAGCGATATGATCAGATCATGTGGTAATATCATGCCATGCGGTCGTGTAAGTGAACACATGATGCGATCTAAAAGAATAAACCCTTTGCACTCGAAGCCTTTTTCGTTTGCACCAAGCAGCAATTCGAAACGACTTCGGATAATTTAGGTAAACATTTTACAGGTAGGTAGATTAAAATATTTATAAATGAACAATCATACACAAATAATAAAATTGAGCTAAGACCGTAGTGCCGTAGGTACTCGCTCAATTAAGACTTCGAATCCCCCGGCGCAGCAGCAGCGCTGCTCAAGTTCACATTTGAAATCGGTCTGGCGCCGTAATGCATGAAATTCGAAGAATGACACAAAAAAGGTTAGTTTTAATTTATTTATTTATTGATATAACAGTAATCTAGATTAACAAAGTTACTTACAGACTGTTCAGAGATAGGTGTTACATACCATATTATAGAATCACACTTGATTTAACAAAAATTTGTATTCAGACTTAGGCATGAAAAAATCTATATCTAACAAATTGGGAAAA
>JAYXIM010030625.1:0-17709 GCA_037575425.1 Anastrepha fraterculus
TATTAAATTCAGTCAAAGGCCTAGAAATAGGTACATTAGAAGGATAGAGAGTTCGGACATACTCTGTATAAAAATATCATTATTAGTCCCTGGGAAAAATGCGTTGGAGGAGGTGTGGTGAATCAATTACATCCTTTATAACGTTAAAAATAAAGCTGAGTGGAATACTAACTCCTCTGCTTGGCAGAGATCTCAAGCAAATTAGCTCTGTATAAGTGATTTGGAACGACAAAATTGAACGAGCGAAGCACAAAACGTACAGACATTTTTGGACCCGCTCGAGTGTTGTCATATGACGTTCGTGATAAGTTCTCCAGATGACAGAAGCATATTTCAGCTTATATGGTACGAGCAACGAAAATATGTAAAAGCTTAATAGTACAGGGACTTGTGATATCGGAGCTAAAACCACGAATAAAAGTAAGAATTGAATATCAATTAGCAATGGTGTAATTCTAATGAGTATTAAATGCTAATCTGGAGTCAAAAGTTACACTTAAGGAGACCCGGTGGTCTACAAATTCAAAAAATCGATTATTTGTTTTTTCTATATTTCAAAAGTATATTATTTTAAGAATATACTGTGAAATTTTCACGCGGAAATTCCCAATATTATAGCTTCTACAGCCCATTACCTAGGTAGAGAGCGGTCCGCGCGTTCCTGTACCTCAAACTTTAAACTTATTTATCTCGAAACGACTTTTTTTGACCTGGGGTTATAAAAAAAAAACCATTCAACCGAATCGGCTGAAATTTTAAAATGTTGTTGACAACGTCAATTGCTATCGCCCGTACTAGAATTATATTATTATTACAATTATTCCGAATTTTGTTTTTATTAAAAAACTGAAAAAACCCGATTTTAAGAGTGTCAAATTCAAAAACGCGCCATTTTGCCTGTTTTTCTAGTAGGGGACATATCTACAGTCATACTGATTAATAATTTTTTCGGTTTTGTTTTTCAGATAAATAGAAGAGCCAAAATGGACAACACCGTGTAGGTCCAATTTTTCGGGAGGGTCAACTTCAGCTCCATTTTTCAGATTATTAAAATTAAAAAAAAAAATTTTGTTTTTCATTTTTGTATGCAAAACTAGTTAGATAAAGAACTTAAAATATTTAAATATCTTTTTTTATTTTTTATTGTAAAATTCCCGAAAATACCCTAAATTTTCTAGCTCTAGACCACCGGGACCCCTTAATCAGTTATCTCGCTAAGAGCGAGTAGTTTACTTCCATTCATATAAGAAGAAGTGAGGAAAACGCCAAACGATTTAGAAAAATTTTGAAAGAAAAAACTTTAACTGCAGATAATAACTGCAGACCATTCGTTCCACACCAAGCTAAGATATCGTTCAGGTCAGTTTGAAACTTAATGGAGCCTGATTGATTCAGAATATCTTCAAATAAACAGCATTTAGAAGAAATTTAGAGCACGAAGAACAAGTCGATATGCCATTAATAAAAATAACAAGTAACAAGGGGCCTAAACTGGTGCCTTGTGGAACCCCGGACAACGCTGTGAAAGCATTGGAGTACAAGTTGTCAACAACGACTAAATAGTTGCTACGTTGAAGGATAATTTTATCCAAGAAATGAAAGCCTAAACTTGCTAGTTTTGAAATCAAAATAGAATGGCTGACTTTATCTAACGCTTTTGAGAACTCAATATATACGGTATAGATTTGTAGACAGTTGTTGAAAACCGACGCACAAAAATCTGGAAAAATAGCTAGATATGTGACAATGGAACTAAGAGGCATGAAGCCGTGCTTTTTCAAGTATATTATAATTTAAATTCGTCTTGTCGGCAAACAATGACACTCCGCGGAGGTATCTCCGTGCTGTAGGAAATTATTGTTTCATAGGTTTAATAAGGAAATAAAGAAATAAATAATTAAAATTACTGGAAAAAGTTAACAAGTGAAGTGGAACGAGATCAACAGCGATCGGATACGAATCAACGCAACCTTCATAGCTGAAGTCCTAGTACTTCTAGTCAATTTTTTTAATCTAATCTTCTAAAAACTAGCATTTCGCTTTTGGAAAACCTTGGATAACCCAACACCCTAGTACATACACATATGTAGTGGTGAATGCGTTTGGCGAATGCGCAAAAAACTCGTTTTTTCTAGCATTGCATTGCGCTAACAAAAACAAAGCACACTCATTATTTACTAACTGTCACCGTGGAGGTGAGACGTGACTCAACTATATACATAGCAACATCAACATTGACGACTCTCTTTACACCATGCAATGTGTGCAACAAAATAATACAAAATATGTGAAAATATATCACCTACAAACTAGCATAGTTTATCACTCTGCTTTTTCCACTTCACTTGTCGAGCGAAGACATTTGTGGTGAAGCATAGAAAGTGAAAACTTAAAAAAAAACTAAAAAATGCAAAACGTTAATGCATATCGCTGTGATATTCAAATATGTACAGCAAATATTTTTTGTTTCTTGCTTGTCTAGTATTTGTGGACTTGCCTCAGTGCTTTCAGTGCAAGCATACATCCATCTGGTCGTATATGCATATGAGTTGTGCACATTTGCATCGTAAAAAACAAACAACTCCACTTTTGATAGCCTCACAGAGCATTTGATTGTTTGTTGTACCCCTGCAAATTGATGCTACTCAAGTGTTTAAAAAATAAAGAAAAAAAAATACTTTGGTTTTACAGGCAGCATTGGACACTTATTCCCGGGCGTTTGATCATCAACGAAAAAGAAATGAGCTTGTGTGAGTATGCAAAACATAAGCATGGTATTTCTTTTTCTCTTTCTCTTCTCAAATTTGAAGTGACTTTCAACAACGTATGGTGAAACGTATGTTTGATTTTTGCTCACAATTTGGCATACCACTCCAAGAACACTAAACAATTTTTTGTACAAAATATGCTCCAATTCATATGTAGTACGAATCTCCAATTGGAAAAGAAAGTTTTGCATATGCTTTTCAATTTCGACTGCATAAATTTGTACAGAATAAACAGTTGCAAGAGCGCAATTAAATTTTCATAAAGGATGGCTGCTTCGTTTGCTTTATGTGAGCACTCAAGTTTGTGCAAATATTTATATGAGTAACCGATCCATTAATTGCCATAATAGTTCAACGTGTGTGTGATGGTCAGATGGTTGAAGGCAACTGGAAAATAAAAAATGAGCTTGGAAATTGTATATATGTGAGAAAGCAATAAGCTTTAGCACAACCACTTACAAGCATTTGTGGTGGGTAATATACTTTCTGTTCAAAAAGTGCCCACAATTTCCGGATTGAATTGGTGCATGAGATGTTTTTAAACACATTTTTATCTACATTGACACGTCTGTTTGCTGCTTGCAAGTCGTTTTTGGACACAATCTATTATATAGATATATATAGATTAAAGTTTTGTAAATCAGCCTGCAGAAATGTGAGTAGGCCTCATTGAGTAAGTGGCTAATATCCGCAAAGGAGTAAGTGATCAATATCATTTCTGATCTTTCGATAAAGCTTCAATGAAGTACTCACTTTTATTGGAGCATATGCTATGAAGATATTAATTGTGTCCCTTTTATGCACAAAAGGGGAACGAAAATAGACTAGTCGCCATTTGCGCCTATCGGGTGAGTTATTTTATTTCGAATAAGTCACATTTAAAATTTTTCACATAAAAGTACTTTCAGTAGTAATTTTGCGTATCAGCTAGAAACATTTTCGCTACGCTCGGTTGATTTTTTTTTTCAGGCTTTTAGTTTTTCAAAACTCGGACCTCTAATTTTGTTTGGGAATAAGTTCATAGCGTTTTTATATTTTCTTTTATTTTATAAGGATTTGTTTGCTATTTAAAGGGGTAAGCATTCATTCGATAGAACTTTTCTGCTCTACAAAACTATTTGAATTGTATTTTTGAGTTATTTTATATTTTATTAGTTTTGAGGCTTAGAATTGAAATACCCGGGGGCGAAAATCAACATTTCAAACACCTGCTCTTCTTTGCTTTTCATCGAGGTCAAAATACTGCCGAAGCGGTTCAGGACATTTGCGACATTTACGGAGGAAGTTTCATAGGCAAGTCTACAGCAGGGAAATGGGTTGCAAAGTTCGAAAATGGCGGCTTTGACGTCGATGACATGTCTCCCAGCGGAAGGCTTTCTGAATTCGATGAAGAACGTCTCAAATCACTTTTGAAGTAGAACGATCGCCAAACCAGTTATGAATTGGCGGAAAAAAATGAACTGCGAACATAAGAAGATTCCTAGTCACCTCCATTCAATGGGCTTTACGGAAAAATTGGAAGCCTGGGTGCCTCACGAGCTTAACGAAAAAAACAAAGAAAGTCATCTTCAAATTGCTTCTCAGCATCTCGCCCGCCATCAAGCAGCACGCGGTCTTAAACAGCGCTTTTTGTACCAAATCGTCACAGAAGATGCGAAATGGTGCCTGTATAAGAATATGAAGCAAAAAAGGAGAGGGTGGCTTTAGGAGATACGCCAAAGCCGAGAATCAAGCCGCATCGTCATCCGAAGGAGGTTATGATCTGTGTTTCGTGGTGTTTGAAAAGAATGCCACGGACAGCAAGGAGCTCTATATTGCCCAGCTACACCACGTGAATGAAAAGACTTGATCGACATGGTCAATCCTTAATCGTTCACGACGGATTTCGCTATGCCGATTTTGTAAGTAGTGAAGAGAAGTCAATATGCAATTTACCGTTGCCAATAACCTATCATCACATTAGAAAATATTAAAAATCATAATGGTAGCTCACTGTTCTACGACAATGTCGAAAACACGAGCATCAGAGCGCACACTGAATAAAAAAAAAATAACTTTATTTCCTGCGTTATGCTTAACAAAAGAGCTCTTACCTAAATTACTCATAAAATTAGCCCATTTTATTTGAAATTTGAATTTGTAAATATGTAACCAATAAACTTTTCACCTATTTGTAACACATTATTAATTTTCGGCATGCTACAGATATTCTGAATTAATTAAAATTATCGAACAATTCTGATCGTGTTTGGATTTATTTTGAATATATTTCATTAACCAATTTAATTAAAAATTATTACTAAATTAGTCAATCCTTTGAGGCCGTAAAAATATTTAAGTTTTACCCAACAAATGGGTAGTTAAATCAGAAATTAAACCAAACATTTAATTTGATGCGATTTCTTGCAGAAAAGAAATTTACACGCCATTTGGGAAATCTGTGCGTAACTTTGGCAGATCGTAAAATTTTAATAGCAGCTAGGCATTTAATTATAAGTATGGCCGTAGACAAACACGTACACCTACACATGCACATATTTATGTATGTATGCACATTAATATCTACATATAGATAAAGTGTAATTGTCGCTAGCAAGTGTAATAAAATAAACAGTGCATAAGTATAGGCAAAAGTAAATATGTATGTGTACGAGTACGCCATAGGAAAAAGCTACTTTTTAATGGACGGAGAAAGTGGCCGCCAAAATGCTGGCCGGAAGTTTTGTCTGAGCTCGGCATTTTCAACTTCAATTGCCTTTACCCTTTCGGGGATAAAAGTAATGCAATAAATAACAATAAACGCAGCCAACGCAATAAAAGCATAAGCGCTATAATAATAAAAACACAAAAACAAGAACAATAAGAATAACAAAACAAGAACAATAAACAATAGCTTTAAATACAGTGACGGACATAAAATGGTCTAAGCGCGATTGAAAGGCGGTAAAAATTGCATGCTGAGATTTTGCTACCTGATATTTTTCTAAATAAAAATATTTAGCCCTATGAATACGAATTGAGTTAAATAATATTAGATAAGGAACTATCTCACCGCCGTGGGTCATTTAAGGAAGACTAAAATTCTTACTCAATGGGCAGAAAATTCATGTTTTAGGAATATTATCAGCAAAGTTTGGTGCAGTAAATCTGCAATAAATAAATTTTTGAATACTTTCAAGGCTATTGGCTTGCAGCGAACGATATGAGAAGGCATGAAATATTTTTGGTAGGCGGTTGGCTGAGTTAAGCTCACGAAAAGTTTTACAAATACTGGTGTATTTGCTCAAACCTTTGAAAAATTACTAAATATATTTATAATTGACGCTTACAACCTTTATTGGGTATTTGGTTTATTTCCTCTTACTATTTGTTGAATGCATCATGCGATTTTTCCTCAAAAGAAGGACCCTCCAAACGGTGGATAGTTTTTTATGAGGAACTTTTTAATGGCAGAAATACTTTCTAAGGTTTGCTATTGCCTGTCGAGAAGCGGCCGCTATGAGAAAAAATTTTTTCCATGAAACCCATGCCCAGAGGTTCGCGTCCGTGCAATTTTGAAACATAACCCCTTCGGCTACAGCGGCCGCCACGTGGTAAAGTTACTATTAATCCAAAAATGTGCAAAAGGCCTTGTGAATGGGAGAAAACGTATTTTGATGGCCTTTGAGTTCAAAAAATCAAGATTCTGATATATATAAATTCAATTAAGAGATAAGGGGCATAAAAAAATTGTATTTTTGGTAATTTCTTTGTACCAGTAATTTTATTTTATTTTATTTATTTTAGATAAATACTGTTATATTAAATATTAATACTGTAATTTACACCAGTATCCAAATAATAATAATAATAAATACTTATTTTATTAAACGAATTAAACTGGATTGATTAAGTCTTTATTGAGTTATAGGTGGGGGCTTCTAATCAATTAGGCCACTTCCCCATGGTTTTTATTGTTCCATATCAACAGTGGGTTAATAGTCCGTCCACCTAGGTGAGTAAGTCTTTATATCACGATCGTTTCTCTTGCGCAGAGGATGTGCGTTGCCTAAAAAAACGACTTACACTAGTTTGTACTAGTTCTACTTTACTGAAATGGTAGTGGAGGCTTTCGAAGTTTAGAAGGCTACTTGACGCTCCTCAGAGCCTGTCCATGTCTTAGACTTTTGTATGAGTTCGGTGGCTTCCCATTTATTGTGGAGTCTATTTTTATTCAATATCCCGAACCTCTTTGGTTTGATATCCATATCAATCATATCATATCATAGAGCGAGTATAAGTATTTATTTATTTACAATTATTTTTTGAATTTTGTGTTTTAATATTTTACATCCCTTTAAAAATTTAACTCTTGAGTGTAAATTATACGTAAAAACTGAATATGCGGCATTACTACATAAAATTTATAATTTTTTTTCTTGGTTTTTTAAACAAACGAGATTTGATTTCTGTCGCATTTTTATTTTATTATTATTTTTTTTTAATTCTTCACTTCTGTCATAAAATCTACACTTTACGATTCTTAAAGCAACTGCGCTCTGATTCTAAATTTAGATGTAAACTCCAAAATGGCGGAAAAAATCTTTCTAAATTGCCACCAGAGTTCACTTCTCTTGGGCAGCCAATATTACCCTGATCTGGGAAGTGGTCGACTGCACTGGTTTCAGAGGTCTTCTACCCGCTTTTGGCATCTCTTTGACTGTTGTTAAAGTAGAACTGCGGAGCTTATTTGTCAGGAAAGCGCTGTGTGCTATTTCGAAAGCCCGTTGGTCCCAGTAAAATAGACGTGGAACGCAGAAAGTCTTGGTGTTCCATACCACTCAATTTCCAAACTCGTAGCTATGTTTAAAGATCATTGAGTGATCGGCACACATGCAAAAAAGCTATGTTTACCATTTAATCCCTATTGAATAAGCTGATCTTTAAGAGAAGGAGACTGTTGCGCGGTTTCTCTGAAAATGTCTGGCTTTGGCAGCTAGTTGAATAAGGTAAATGGGTGCTTCTTTCCAATATAAATCACGTCAACTTTCACCACTAGTTTTATAATTTTGAATAGCTTCTTTATTAAAAAAAAGATTTTGAGTGATGGGAATCTTTATTTCGACCTTTACGCCATCCATTGCTTGTCTGTTTGTATAGAATAGCTGTCTAGCTCATAAGTGGCAAATGATTCATTTTCCACCTCATTCGTACTTGGGATTTTGGTAAGTAGTTTTTACCAGAAGAGTTACTAGCTTAGTATCCAAATACCAGCATGTTCGGAACTGTTTCAAAAATGCGTTAACGAATAATCTTCATTGATATATTCTTGGTGGAGTTTCAAAACATTCTACACAAATATAAAATAAACCAATTTATAAAGTTAAGTACTTAGTTTTTATGAAATTATGCTTGTTTTTTGTTGTAAGATACCCAACGCAATTAAATGGTTAAGAATTGTTTACCAATCTTGTATAGTAATTATATATTATACATAGATCTTGTTTTTTTGAAAAGAGTAAAAAAATATCGGAAAATATGACTTTTTCAGTTGTTAATATTTTAATGTCTACGACTGTACACAAATATATATAAGTTTGGTAATATGTACGTAACAATGTTGTATAGCATATTAACGCTTCGAATTTAATTACCATTACAACAGTAAACAAACAAATAAACAAAAGAGTCAGGTCAACTCAAATTTGAACACTACAGGATACAAAAACAATAAAGTAATGCTTTTAAAAGCACAAAAACAATGCAGCAGGCGTGGAGGAAAAACAGGCTTATACGAGTACATAGAGAAGGCATGGAATGTGGCAAATTAAGAGTCAAATCAACAAATGTCCGTCGACCACTAAATTTTGCTCTAATACCGACCAGCAACAAAAACAAGAGCATAAAAGCCTACAATGTAAATCCTTTGTACATCCGCAGGTATATGTGCGTGTATGTATATATATATATGAATGTATGGGTGCAAAATTTTAGATGTAAAATTCGTTTTTGTTGATGCACATTGTGTGGGGTACACATTGCTTCCCTGACGAATACCGCACAACTTTAATTACTTTGTACCATCATTACGGTGCAGTATAATAGAAATTTCAAGGCGCCACAGCGGGCATACGTTTAATAAAAAAAATTTCCCGAAAATAAAATGCTTGTATTTCTGTGCTATAAATTATTTAAGGCTTTAGAGTGAAATTCAGAAATTACTCCACACAAAATGAAACATATTTGGTGGGATGGTGCGAGGCGCAGGTACTATTTCAGGTATACTTACTATTCGATGGGCTACCTGCTGATGGTAGCAGGGAAATGGGAAGTCCTTTTTTGCGTTTGAAGGATGGAGTGATGAAGGAGTTGGTGTGTCTAATTGGTGCGAGTTTGTGGTATGAAGAAGCAATTAGGACACCTTATCACACCCGTCTGAAATAGAGTAGGCAGTTACCGCACCAACCAGGAACAAGAAAACGGGGTTTTCATTAACAAATTAATTATTTTATTCTTTCATACCAAAGCGCCCTTAATTTTTCATAAATTTTTTTATAAATTTTCAATGTCAAAACGTTTGCCTACATTGATATTTTTTTTTAATGAAGTTCGGGAATAAACAGCGTTTGTAAATAAAAAATGAAAATACGCTGGCATTACAGATTTGTATTGCATGTGTTCATTAATTATGGGCATCCTTCCATATACAAGGTCATCATGTTAATATACGCCTGTGTTCACAATAATAACAGTGCGAAATATACCAAATAAAAATATGTAACTGGTATTGTAAAACTCATTACATTTTAGGACTTCCGCCAAAATATTTCTAAAAATTTTAAGATTTAAGTCAGCTGGGCTAATTGGAGAGCTCCTCGAAGATTTATGCTTTTAAATTTATTTATAAATACTACATTTTTGGGGGTACTTCCAAATCGGTTCAGCTAATGTAAATCTTAATTAATCTTTAAAATATAAAAATTTTATAATTGCAAAACACTAATATTTTTTTTTTGTGTATGGAGTGCAAGAAAACCTACGTCACATATTAGATACTGAATTTGAAGTCCGTGCACATCAGGAAATGATATTTTTTTTATTTAAACTTCATTTAATTAAAAAAGGTTCCGAAAAATACTTCTAAAACTGATTTTTTTATAAATGAGGTTAGTTTTTGCAAATATTTTTACTGTTCTTAATTTTGTTGGTAAAACTTGTAAACATCTCTTATATCTGAAGATATATTCCCATAACACCCAGTCGGTTCTACATTATTTTTCCATAAATGAAATTTGTTTTTAAATTTATTTTTTTTTTGGTTGCAGTTGATAAAATCTTTTAATATTTTTATGTCGATCTTTTCATCAAAACATAAAAAACAAAACAAAAAAAAAATTACCTAGAGTTAGTTTTGGAAAATATATTTTTTCAAATTTCAACACCGAGCAAAAAAACACAAAAACAGAAAAAACTCAAAGTGATTTTCGAGCCACTTGAAGCTCCCACATTTTTATACCAACATTAAATGGGCTATAAAATTTCGCATTTTTCTAAAATATTCTAATACTCTGATTAGAAAGTGTGATATTTTAATAATAAAATAGGAATTTAAAATATATCAAAACAAAAACAAAAAAACAATTAAATTCTCAAGCTCAGTAGCCGATAACTCACCCAGCCATGCACTGATTAGATATTTGTTTCCTCCACGCACTCATCTCTTCGACAGACCAAACTAAAAATACAAGTTTTTTAAGTTCCTTGTATGCATTACATGGATACTGGTCGGTTCTGTTTGCGCTATTCGTTGGTATCGAACAGAGAAGCTACTGCTACAGCTATGATCACTGCAGCATTCTCTGCTTTGCTAAATGGCACGCTGGTAGCGAGCACATAAATTTAAAAGAAGGTACTGATACTGTTATATTCTCTTATCTCATATAAAAAATTTCACTATTATTATTTTTATTTAATTTCTAAAGGCATTTGCTCCTGGAAGGAAAAAAAAAATTTTTTTTCATATTTAGAAAATTATGTGTGATAAGAGACCGTCATCAGGGTATATACAAATAAAAGAATTTTTATGGTATTTCAAAATAAATTAAAAGTTCTGGAAAGTGTTCTATAAAACCTCTATGATGCCGTGCGCTGTAGGGGTGGGGGTGTTTGATCTGCCGCTCCTATAACTCCAGGTCATACAGTTTTCGTATATAGAGTTTATTCACCCTAGTGCAGTACACCGAGTGGCAGTTACCTTTTTTCATTGTCTTTAAAAAAAAAAACAGAAAAATTATGGGTTGAAGAAGATAAGGATAGTCAGATGTTAAAAACCAGGAATTTCATTTGCTAATTTGTCCAGAGGATAGAAATGGAGCTACAACAATCACTGATGAGGCAATACTTATTGATAATTGTTTTTTTTTTTTTTCATTGGAATGACTAGATAATGTTTATAACATGTAGCCGAGCACTGTCAGGCTAGCAACTCAAAAAACATTGTCTTCTATCGATTTTCATTATATAGATTTCTTTATTTGCAGTCCCCGTATCTGAATGTGTAGGTACGCATGTTCGAAACGCCGGGTACAAAACAGAAAATAACAGAAATTTTTTTTTTTTCTAAAACCACTCACCCCTCACGCAATAACAAACTACCGAGCATATTTCTGAAAATATTTCTAGAAAATTAGTGACCTCATAGGAATTTAGCCGCCTTTCTTCTGCTACATAGTAGGAAAGACTTGAGAGTACTGGTGGGTGTAATCACAGAGCAGAACGCCTGTGGTCAGCATATAGGTACTATGGGAGTCATTGGCGACAATATCCCTATACTGTTTTGAGAATAAGGACACTGCAGATCATTTTCTTTGCAGCTGTTCGGTGTTTCCTAGAATCAGACTAGGGCTGTTTGGTTGCGATGTACTGGATTAAGCTCATACTTTTCCCCTTGCGGATCTCTTAAGATTCATCATTGAATCGGAGAGATTTTCTGCCCTATCACCTATACAGTATCTCCTCTGTCTCTCCATTCTTTCCACTCTAATCTCGCTGGACTTGTTTAACTTCCCAGAAATCTAATCTAATTTAACTTCTAATAAAAAAAATCCTCGATGAAAACGCTTCTCTATGATTACTTGCGCTATATAGCAACTGATAAAATTAATGAAGCTTATTGTAAAAATGGTCGACCTCTAGGTCGACAATTCAAAGGTTGGTGAAAAAATTTTAAGAAACTAGTTCCGCCGTGGATAGAAAAAGCACTGACAGACCAAAAACTGAATGTTTTATTGCGAAGATTGCTACTGTCGCGCAAAGTGTTACTAAACGCCGTTCCATGGGCTCCCCTATCTCTTTGAATGTGTGAAAGAAATTTCTTGCACTTAGGCTATTGCTCATTTCGATTAGGCTAGGAAAAGTTACTTTCGCCAAATACAAACAAAATTCCCGAAACTTTATAACTTTGTATCTTATTTTGATAATTTCAGCGGAATACTTGGTGAAGTTCAAATAAGGTGTTACAATTTAAGAAAAACAAAAGTCGCGAAACTGAATGTACGAAAATCAATTTTGCCATGCACTTTTCTATTTGCTTGCCTTTGTGCCCATCTCTACTTACCTTTGATTTTCCAAATCACTGGGATTTTTTCAACTTCTCTTGATAGATTTATCAACACAACCCCTTACCAGTCTGAACTAACCATTTGGGTTCTTAAATTTACACCTCAATAATAACCATTCGGGTTACACAGATTCGGTGTGACTTCACTCTGTTCCACAAAATTCACCGCAAAATTCGACCATAGCGGGCACTTCCAATCAGTTGCAATCATGAGCAGGTATACCAACACACACTAATAACTACCAAAGGGCACTTGACTAAAAAGTGGTGTTATATCCTTGCATGTGTGTGTATGTGTGTGTCTGCGCAAACACCGTCTTGCGGATGAGCTGACATACTGCATTTGGGCAGCAACTAAAACTGCCAATTTAAATGGACAACAGATAAGTTAAAGTCGGTAAGCCGAAGCTGGTAAAATTAAAATGGCAAAAGGGAGCACTTACAAGTTCCTAGAGAAAACAGGGATATAAGAAAGGAGTGGTGAAGATGAACGAGTCAAATTTGCTATGCCATCGAGTTACATTTCATTTGCTAAGCAGAGGTTGTATATTTTTTTTGGACCTGCAGCTGTACATACGGCTACTGATAGTCTACTAAAGGTTAGTTGGAACGGTAGTTATGCAGTCTGACATTTGCAGAGTGGCCAAATAAGGAAAAAAGGACACGAATTTAGTAAAAGAAAAAGTTGATTCCGTTTGAAACGGCATTTGTGTAGGTTTCGCCAAAAATTGTTGGGTCAGTTCAAGCTGGCTAACATGAATGTACCTTTATATTTATTTTTATTTATTTATATATATATATATACATATACATATGGATATATATATTATATTGTACAATATATACATTAGGGTATTCTTAAAGAATCAAACCATCATTTTCTTAGTCTCAACCTCCCAACCGGTAACATCACATATAAAGGTAGGTCCTGTTGGAGACGGGTGTCATTGGGTATCACAGGATTACCCTATGAGTACACAAAAAATTAAAACACATTTTTTTTTAATCTACGGGGTGGACCATATAGCGTTTGCTTTTTGAACCACCTATTTTTTTTGAGAATGGTAACACAAATGACATGTCAAATGTGTTCATAATTTACTTAAAGGTTTGACATTTACGAAATGGGACGCTATACGCTTGAACAAAATTGGGACATATTGAAAACCTATTTCCAAAGTGGTGAGTCTTCTTCTTATATTCTGATTTTCACATCGGTGGCTACGTCAATGAGCAAAATTGTAGGATTTGGGGCTCAGAAAATCCACACGTTACTGTAGAGAAGCAAATGCATCCACAATGAGTCACTGCGTTTTTTGGTCTGGCGGCATCATCGGGCCATTTTTTTTCGGAAATGAGTAAAGAGCCGCGGTTACAGTAAATGGTGACCGTTACCGTGACATGCTCAACGAGTTGTTTCCAAAAATTGAAGAGGATGACATGGACGACATTTGGTTTCAACAGAACGGTGCAACTTGTCACACTGCCAAAGTTACACTCGAACCGTTTTTGAAAACCGAATAATCAGCCGAAATTCCGATATCAATTGGCCGCCTCGGAGCTGTGATTTAAACCCGTTGGACTATTTTTTGTGTGGAGCCGTTAAAGACAAATGCTATGCGAACCATCCAGAGACGATTAATAGATTGATGCTTTAAAACACGAAATCGAAGTTGCCATTCATGAAATTGGAGCCCGAACAATCGAAAATGTGCTTAAAAATTGGATTGATCGAATTGGGTTGGCTACTGTAAAGCCAGTTTTTTATTCATAAATGACAATGTTCAATCTTCAAAATAAAAAAAAATGTTGAAAAAATATTGATTAGTTTTTTTTTTCATAGCCGATTCAAAAAGCAAATTTTACATGGCCCACCCTATAATACCCAAAATCCACTAGAGCAAGAGGAAGGCCGAGAACAAGATGGACCGACTTCCAAATTTACTACGACGAACTAGAGGACGACATCAAGAAACTTAGTATAACGAACTGGAAAAAAGTCGCAAGCGTTCGAGACGTATAGAGGTCCGACGTGCAGCAGGCCAAAGCTGACAAAGAGCTGTAGAGCCAAAATATGATGATGAATACCCAAAATCGATATTAGCCTCTTGGGTACATTGGACGTCTGAGGCACGTCATGCATTTGCTTGCCCTAGGAGCGGATGACGTATTTTGATTTTATTTTAGAAATAAATTTATTCTTACGTGAAATGTACTTTTTTTACGTACCACTTCGAGCAACTAAAAATCAAATATTTTCTCAAATAAATCCATAACCATGGGGTTAATACACTCGAAGATTAACATATAAATTTTGGTTGTTGGTGTGTTTAGTATATTATTAAATCTTATTTATTTTCATGAAGTTTTAATTTTTTGAGTCTCCTTAGAAAAATCTAAGCTTTTGCCTTTGTGCGACATGCCTCCAAAATTTATGTGTGCTATTTTGCACCAGCCCTAAAAATTTTCCTCCTAGCTTCAAGGATCATCCTAATGTGCATATATATGTACAAGTGTGCATGATATTTTGGGCGATTTTAAGTCTGAATGTTTTGCAGGCTTCCTGAGATTTGCTTGGCTTTATTTTGCTTTGGATTCTGAATTGCAGAATGTATACATTTTGAAGGGATTGATTTTTTCTTATTTTTGTACGTTTAGTTGTGCTTACTTTTCTTTCTCTACCTCTCGAAAAAATTCAGAAAATTTCCTTTCCCAACTGTCATTAGCACTTTGCTTTTGCTGCTCTATTGCACAATGCCAACGCTTCGATTTCACTACCTCAAACTGACTGTCAAGCCATAAGCTTTACTATTATATTTGGCCTTCTTTTACATACTAACGGTAATCAAAAGGGTCAAAGAGAATTTATAGTAGAGTAAAGTTTTTGGTTTGTAAAAGTGTAAAAGCTAAGCACGTAAAATGCCAAAAAAGGCTTTATACTTGATTTTTGGCATTATTTTTCAACTTGTCCAATAGCTTTCCTTTATATTCAGTAAAAAACCAAAAAAATAAAAAAAAACAGAAAAAAATAGTAGAATCTAAATTCTCTTCGGTGGCTGGAAAACGGATTAAAATGGATTACATAAAAATTAGAAATTGTTTGCCTCGTATCGTTTGCGGCTTTGTTTTGCTTCGCTATCGATGTAATCACATTTAATGAGATTTTCTGCTTTTTTGGCTTTCTTTCATGCTTCACTTTAACGATGTCTTTTTTCTAAATAAATATTGGGTATTTTTTTATAATTCGAGTGGCTGTTGGATGCTTTGTTTTCACTAAATTTATCATAAAGAAGGCAGCAGTTAAACTTTGTAATTTTAAGCACCGCATCCGCTCAATTTAGTTTTATTTACTATTTTCTTTGCTTCAACGTATTTCATTTTCATTTCGATAGCAATTAGTAAACAAAATTTATTCCGCGAAAGCAATAACAATACTTGGTAACTTAACTCCATTGCTGCTAAAGAGGCATTTTAATACCGAGAGCCACCACGTGAGGCAACAGAGTACCAGAAATTAGTCAGTAAATCCCAATTTGATTAGGCTGAGAGCAACATTTTAGTATCGACCTTCACACATAATAATATCTATCACGGTTATTCCTTTTAATACCGTGGTTACACCTTCATTTACCTCCCTTATTTGTCCTCTAACCCCATACAATGCCTCGAGCTTTCCTCCCATGATTGGAGGCGCCCTTGGTAATACTTCGAACTTAATACATTTAGCATCACGGCTGCAATTATCTTGACTTCCTGTACGCTACAATGTTAAATACCAACGAGGTGCGACTTCATCTTGTGGCATAAGAATAGGAATACGAAAATGTCACGGAGGTTAATACCAGGACTGGAATGCTTTTTTGCCATAAACTCTTTCATAAAAAAAGAGGAATGGAATACTAAGGGTAGATTCACACTATGGTGCCGATCACGGTTCGTTCTCGGTCTAGTCTCGGTTCGGTAAAATCTTTCGACATCTACATTTGTGTTCTTACATCGGTCCAGTCGCGATTCATCGTTCGTCGCGTGAACACGTAAAATAGATCCTGTATGCAATTACTTACCTTTTTCAAAAGACCAAGATTTTTCAGCTGTCATTGTAAAAACTTCGATCTGCACTCCTTTGCTATTGTCGAAAGACTGAACCGAGAACGCAACGTTATTCACACTATCAGTACAAGTCGCGGCAAGTTCGATCACGCTCCAGCAAAATATTCTTCGAACTTGATCGATGCTGGAGTGTGACTGTACCGAAACTTGAACAGCACGGATAGTGTGAATACAGTCATTGTTTTTCGTTTGTGAATATTTTACCGGACCGAGACTGGACCGAGAGCGGACCGTGATCGTGTGAATCCGGCCTAATACTGTAGAATATGAACGATCTGTTGTTATGGGTTGGTATGCGACGAGCTTAAAATCCTTAGTATGAAACACCAACCGACAGAAAACGATTTTTCTAATAGCGGCCATCTCTCGGAAGGCTATGGAAAACCTTGGAATGCATTTTCGCCATGAAAAACCTGCTACCAAAAAACAAATATCTGCGGTTTGGAGGTAACAACAAACTGTAGGTTATTGCAATTATGGAAAAGCGTGAAGGACTACTCACTTTGTTTAAGGCGCTCACTAGTCAGCTCCCAGTGATAATTTCAGTATATTTTTCACATTTTACTAAAACTGGGTAACAACATGTTGCTTGTAACGCTAATGCGCTGTCGCCTTCAAATTGGAAATAGAGGAAAATGCTCTCCTTAAAAGTAAGACAAATAACGCATTCTTGCCAATTCTTAATTTTTTTTATATATCGAGGGAAGTTCAATAAGTACTCGTGTTATAAATGAAGACACCATTTTAAAAAAATTTTTTTCTTTTTCAACATAGTCCCCTTTTAGAAAGCCGCGCTTCTCCCAACGCTCCGGCTAGTTTTTTAACCCCTCCACAAAATAGGATTTGTCCAATTCTCCAACATACGCCTCTGTCTCGGCGATGACTTCCTCGTTTGAACAAAATTTTTTCCTCGAGCCATTACTTCAAGTTAGGGTACAAGAAAAAGTCACAAGGAGCCAGATCGTGTGAAGACGGGGGTGCGGTAGCAATTCATAATGCAATTCACGTAGTTTGGTGGCGACTACTCCGGATGAAAGTATTGGTGCGTTATCGCGGTGAAACGACATCTTCTTTTTCGCCAAATGTGGCCATATTTCCTTCAATTCTTTGTGAAAGTGGTCCAATAACTCACTTTAGTATTCCAGTGATCGTCATTCTTTTTTCTAAAAACCCACGCGGATGACGCCGTTCGCATCCTAAAAAATCGTCGCCATGGCCTTTCCGGCCGATGGG
>JAYXIM010030626.1:0-89795 GCA_037575425.1 Anastrepha fraterculus
TTCAACAAAAATCTGAAGCAAATTTTTCCCAAATGTGGGCAAGTAAGAAATGGCTGAATATATTCTCCATTCCTGCAGCAGATGATGAAATTGTTATTTGTGGTTTTGAGGTCACATAAATTTTAATCAACTGCCACTTCAGTATTCTTGAGAGAAGCCAGTCATTAGGTTTCGAGGAGCTTGCTAAGTTCTAGTACTTCACTCCATGATTTCCTGTGGTTAAGTCTATGCATACAAAATTTCTTAAAATAATTAAATCGATGAGAAAAAGTGCAGAAATTAAATCTATGGTTTTAAGTGCATATGAAATTTGTTCTAGATAAGTTTCACTGTCGCATAATGCAGCCATTATTTTCAAATAAAGCTTACCTCTACAAAACTGTGTTAATTGTATTCTTCAGTTATTTTATTATTTATTAGTTTTCAGATTTAGAAATGGAATGCCCAGGAGGCAAAAATCAATATTTTCGCCACCTGCTTCTGCTCTTCCTTGCATTTCATCGACGTCAAAAAGCTGCCGTATTAGCCCGGGACATTTGCGACATACATATATAGGGAAGGTGTCATAAGCGAGTCTACAACACGGAAATGGTTTGCAAAGTTCAGAAATGGCGGGTTTGATGTCGGTGACACTTCCCACAGCGGATGATCTTCCGAATTGAATTAAGAAGGTCTCAAATCACTTTGAAGGAAAACGGTCGCCAACCAGTTGTGAATTGGCGAAAAAAATTAACAACGATGACAAAACAATTCTCAATCATCTTCGATAGGGATCTGCCATATTCTTCGGACTTTGCACCTACCGATTACCATTTTTTCCGCTCCCTGTCAAACTATTATATATGAAGGGCGTAACCTTCGATAAAAAAGAATTCCTTAAAAGCTGTCTTATCTTACGGTGAATGAAGGGAATAATATTATTTCCGATGGCAAGCTTTCAAAAAATTAGCTTCATTTGCTGGTCCGATATCAAAATGACACAGATTCTCATTTGAGGGTTAATATGATTTTTATAGATGTCTCAATGAGAGCGTCAATTATCGGCATCATTTTCTGAAAAAAACCTTTTTTCATACGCAAGTATCACAATACCTGATTTTAATTTTACCCAAATCGGATCATAATTACGGGTTTTCCTAATTTCTCGTATACAGCGCCACCACGTCAATGCATTTTTTTGAAAAAAACTGTTTTCATAGATTTCTCCAAAAGCTTTCCTTTTTGGTGCGAGCATGCATTCAATTGGAACACTTGCATCTGTTCGAAATAAGCGCATTATTTGACCAGACACTTAAGTTTTTTTTAAATTATAGTTTCTTCTTCTTCTTCAGGCCTGAATGCCTCGTGGGATATAGGATATCAACCACGCCTGCGCGCCTGACAAAATTGGTTTCAGCTCTTTCCGTTGCTTCCTGCTTCCCTTTTATCTGTTCACCTCAAGTTCTCATAGTTTCTACTGCAACAAAAGCCATACAACTGAAAGTTTTAAACTTTGTATTCAATTTAAATTCAAAAAAAAAAAATTCAGCAAAATTCTAAACATTTTAGGGTATGCAGTTTTATAGCCAATTGATTTTTGAAGTGAAACTTCTTTAGGCGCGTCGGGGGCCCCAAGGCAGATTGCAAATAGGCGAGTGAAACGGTAAGTTCGGAGCGTTACCGAAATCCGTCAAATGGGCGGGGCCAAGGAGCAGCTGTTCCTTCCCAGTCCCGCCTATTCGCTCTCTCTGTCGCTCTCTCGCATCGCAAGCATTGAAGTAGACTGGCGACATGCAGGCAACCGACAACGGGTATTATAGATAGCCATAGCCCGTGCAAATGAGTGCTGTGTGTGAGTATCAGATAAAGCGCCGATTGAATGTGTGTAAGCGGGAAAGCAATAAGAAACTGCTGTGAAGTAAATAGATGGTAGGTATGGAGGAGACGAAGCGATACAATGAGTGCGTTTGCCAAACGAGTGACGATAGTTGAAGTAGAAGGTTGTAAAATGACACTTCAACCGTTTCGGTGATCAAAGCAAATTGATTAACGCGCCAAAAGTAGGCAAAAAATACCATTGAAGGTGCAAAGAAATGTCAGCGTCAAGTGCAACACTGCACCCAAGTGTCAAATTTGAAGCTAATAAGGACAAAAATAAATAGTACAAATTTATGTGGAGTGATATAGAAAAAAAAAATGAAAACCTGAATTTAACACGAGAGACGGGGGAGAGATCTAAACCGGGGCTCCCATGCATGGAACAACCAACTTAGAAGTTTCACTTCTACCGTGCGTGAGTCTGACAGACCCTAGTTTTTTGTTTAGTATTAATGCAGTTTAAAGTGGCTTATAATATGGGTTGATTTTCGATACTTTGCTATTGTTTTTTTAGTACATGGCGTTACGCATTTTGGTTCAGGAATACTCTGTTATTATACTCTTATGGATAGAATCCACTAGACCGCTAGCAAAAAAAGTGTTAAAAATCAACGAGAATTTCAAGCCACTTCAAACTTGCGTACTTGAATTTTGTTTTTAGTTCGGCTTAAAAATTTCCAAAGTTTTGATGAAAATTGGTTGAATTGATATAAGTCTTGTATAAGGTTTGAAATTTGGATTAATTGTTATTGTTATTGAAGTAACTATATTTTTATTAAATAAATAATTAAAATTAATTTTGAAAGAAATTTAGTCAAATCTTATCAGTGGTGACGTTCTCATTGTCACCCACTTTATCTTGAACCCGGCGCCACCCAGCTGATGCGGCTTTTTCAGACATATTTTTTTGTAGAGAGTTATTACATATTTCAATCAGGAACCAAATCCAACAACAGATAAGAATTTTTTGGCATATCTCGACTCCAACGACCTCTGGTGGTTAAACTTCTTTTGAAAATACTTTTTTATATATATATTTTTTATGAGCAAGTTTGACGAAAATATGAATTAACCTACAATGAAGCGAGGCGAAAGCACAACAACTATTAAAAAAATTAAATACTGCTCTTACCTCACTATCCTATAACTGGGCTTGTTCTATCTTTTTCATCCCATTCACGTTGATACAGCTCAGTTGGTTACTATTACCACGAGCACCTCTGACCAAAAGTATTTTGCTCTTGTTTTTGTTTTTGTTGTATTGTACGCAGTAAATTGGTGTTAAGGAAAAATGCCATTTATTATTTTTAGGTCACCATAATTCGCAACGTCAACACGCCAGCCAACAGAGAGAGAGAGGCATTCACCCACTTTTTATATAAGTACATAGAAGAATTGACTATAAAAACGTACTTGTATGTGTATTATATATATTTCCCCATGTACTTATACACCAACATTGCATTGCTACAAAGTTACGGTTACCGATAGCTCTACCCTATTAAGTTTGTCAACGCCAGCGTTATTATATTGCGACTTTTTTATTGTAATTTTATGACACTGAATGTTTTTTCAATAGCCGCTAAAATCGCGGGCTACCAGCCACACCTCAACGGTGATGTTATTCACGGCTGCATTGACACTTTAGCCTTGAGCAATTTCGTGTTCCATTTTTGTCTGTGTCCTTATTTTATTTTGTATATATTTTCAGTTTTTTTTTTGTTTTTTGATATTTTTCTTTATCGAAAAATTGCAGGTCTTTGTGGCTTTTCGGCTAATGAAAGTTACATCAAATAGACGTTACTGGCGATGCGTTACGCTTAGCAGGCAATACTTGTACGAAATTAGATTTTAATACTCCCTGCTTGGCGCTTAGTCGTAGAATTTTTTTATTTACTTGATTTTATTTTATTCCACTTTTATTATTTTTTTTTTACATTGCAAATATTTAACTTCATATTTAGCGCTGTTGATTGCGTCGATCTGAAATTATACTACCGTACATTTTTTGGCTTTTTTGTTTGTTGTATTGGCTTTACTTTTTTACTAATTTTCGCTCTACTTGTTATTGCTTTTTGAATTTTTGGTTTACTCACTTATTTATATTAAAAAATGCTGGCGTTGTTGTGCTGCATTTACTTAGGTTCATCATTTATTGGTTTTATTTTTTATGGCTCCGTATTTTTTATTTTAAATTTAGTGCTTAGACATTATTATGTAATACCCAAATAGCAAATATGAAGTTATTTATTCGTATATATTGTATTGTATAATGACCAAATATAAATATTATATAAATATTTTCTAGAGATCTGAAATATTAATTAAATATCGAAGGTGAGATAAACTACACTCAGACTGATGACTTGAATACGAAAACAGTCATTGTATGATGTTAGAGCACACGGCGGCACGTGAAGGCGAAGACATCGGGATCTAAGGTACGTTAGCACCGGACAAAACAAAAAGAAAATTAGAATAAATCACCCCACATATGAAGGAATATATACAGAGTGTCTCAAAATGAGACAAATTTGTTTTACAAAAAATATATAATTTAACTTATTATGCGAACGTTTTCAATATTGCACTTCTTCTCAAACTAGCACTTCATCAAACAACTACAAATTAGTGAATTTTGATTCCAAGCTCAACTTTAGCACTCTCATAAGTTACATTCTTTCTAAATCGTTCGGAGTGTTGGCATTTATTCGTTGAAATAGTTTTCTGTTCCCTATACTGTCAAACTTTTATAGTCGTCCTTAGTTCGGCCCAGGTTAGAATACGCGGTATTCATTTGGATACCGTTTTATGCAGTCTGCTTATATATTATATTAATAGATTATAGTCTGTTCAGAGAGCTTTTGTGTGCTTTGCTTTGCGTTTGTGGAAGTTCGTTGATTCGTTCGATTCCGTCCTCTAGACTACTAAAAAATTGCATATCTTATAGTCCATACATGTTCTGTTGTCCATGTGCTTTGTTGTTGTTGTCAGTGCAATGGTGTTATCGGTCGCCTTGGTTTAGCTCATGTAACGTAGGCCCAGGAAACTTACTGTTTCGACAGATTGGGTCCAGAGGGAAAGGGGTGTGAAAAGGTGGTTAGTGTCGTGCGGGGTGCCTTCACGTGCCGGACATTTGTTTAGTATGTCGGGATCGATTCTGGATAGATAGGAGTTTAACCTGCTACAGTATCCAGAATATAGCTGTGCCAAAGTTACAAAGGTCTCTCCGGGTAGGTGGAGCTGTTCATATGCTGTGGGTGGTGATTGAACTCCGATTGCGACATTCGCAGGAGGGGAGTTTAAGAAGGTAGTAAGGGTCTCCCGTTGAGTGTCCTTTATTGTCTGTCTAAACACTGTCCGGTGCAGTAGTTGTCGATTCTGTGCATTTTCGCCGAGCTGTCTTGAGCTTCTCAGTAACTGGATCAGTTTGCCACTTTAGTTCTTCGCCGTCTTTCTAATGCCCTTTACGATATGGCTCAGTTTCTTGAGCTCAGGTTGCGATTTTTTTTTCGTATTTCCGCGTGTGAAAGTTCATTGACTTTCTTCGACCAAAGCGTCAGGTTTCTTTGATCTTTTTTGCGTGGGTTTGCTCTTACGTTTGACCACTGTTGACCAGCCTTCACGTGACTGGGTGCCCTCCACGACCAGCGGGCGCATTCACGTCTACTGCTGCCACGCTTTGTTTCTTTATCGCAATCACCTCTTTTGGTTGGTTGGGTTAGTGTTGTTGTTCTTTGAGCCTGACCTCTATTGGTCCTCTTGGCGATTCTAAACGGATGCACTTTGCTATTTGTTGCGGCGAATTGGGCGCATTCCGCCCGCTATTGGCAGCCGTGCGGGCTCTTTTTGCTTGCTTTTTGCGATCGTTTTCCATTGTATTGGTTTGTGTGTTTTGATTTGTGCGCACAGTGGGTGGCTTAGATGTGCATGTTTAATGCTTTCTGATGCTGCCTCTCTATTGCACTCACCAAGTCTTTCATTAGAATGTTGATATGCCTCTGCACTTCCATCATACAAATGAGCTCTCTTATTTTTTCTCCCATCACACGTAGCGGTTGCCCGTCTGATTCTCGTTTTGTCGCTTGCTCAATTTCCTCTCTCTTTTGCTGTTGCGTGTCGCTTTTTTTATGTTTTATGCTCGCATTGGTGCTTTTCAGCGCGCTCTTGCTCAGGAGTGAGTATTTGTTTTTTCACAGGTGGGCGAGCGATTCTCCCTCGTCTCTGAAACGGATTGATCGCATCGCTCTTTTCCTTCGATTCTCCGCATATGACCGGAGACTTATTCGGCATGTTGTTGAGTGGTTTGCTTATACCTGTAGGAGTCAGATATCATTCACCTGCGTAGCTGTCTGAGCAGTTGTGCAGATCATGATCAGTTATTCTCTCTCTTCTCACACCTGTCACTTTTTATCACTACCGTGGGGCTTTTTCCCAAACTTATCGTCACTTTTCTAGGAGCACTTGCAGAACACGTCTTTCACTGTTGACGACATACATATAAACATACAGGTAACATATGTGCCTCGTTGCGTAGGTGTTGTAGAGAGGACATCAGGAGGCAACTCGTCGTTGTCCGAATATCAGTGTTTTGGCAAGTCTGAAGCTGTATCTACTGCGTGTCACTAGTTTCAGGCGAGCAGACAGGCACAGCTTAGTTTAGAACCGGTCGGCCAATTGTCTTAAATGTCGATAGCAACATTTCCTTGCCTTTATCTCAAGTACTGGCGGCAAGTGATTTGAGGACCTTGTTGCGAATTTGCATCGTCTTGTCTTTTATTTTTGTATGACCCCAACAGACTGCCCATATCTGCTCAATAAATTAATTTTAATGTTCTCTCACGCATTGTCCGTTGTCAGGAATGGTTCTTCTATGGGTATTCTTGAAACTGTTTATGTGAAGGACGATTCATTTAGACGACGCTTGCTCAATTTAATGCTTATTATTCTTCATTACACTTTGATTTTCCTTACTCTAAGTCTACCGGCCGCAGTAGCGAAATGGGTTTATGCGTGACTACCATTCGGAATTCACAGAGAGAACGTAGGTTCGAACCTCAGTGAAACACCAAAATTAAGGAAAACATTTTTCTAATAGCGGTCGCCTCTCGGCAGGCAATGACAAACCTCCGAGTGTATTTCTGCCATGAAAAAGCTTCTCATAAAAAATATCTGCCGCTCGGAGTCGACTTGAAACCGTAGGTCCCTCCATTTGTGGAACAACATCAAGACGCTCGCCACAAATATGATTAGGAGCTCGGCCAAACACCCAAAAAGGGTGTACGCGCCAATTATATATACCTATATACATATTAATTCCAGTTCTGAAGCTTTCATAATATATACAATTTTTAATATATAAAAAATTGAGTACGTAGTTATAGAGTCCATTAAATTCTAGTATAACGAAGTGCAAGTCTAAACTGACTTCATTGATTTTTGGTAATTTTTTCCTTAACGATTTTAGATACTTAGTGTTTTTTAACTTTTTATTTATTTGTAATAATTTCAGATTCGTTTGGTTTTGTATATATGGCACATAAACAGTTTAGAGTGTCACACGCCTAGATCGAAATAATATTACATTTGCCTAGTTGAAAAATAAAATATCAGTTATATTCAACACCTTTGAGGACCGTGATAAGGAGGGCAAACAACTTTTACTCCAAACATAAGTATGTACATAAAACATAGCAGCTATACACCAGCTTTTGCAAGCCTATGTGGACACACGTAAAAAAGGTAGTAATTTCATAAATCTCTGTGGGCTGCTTCAAAGTAATTTATTGTTTCAAAAGCCGTACTTACCGGCTTTCACGCTGCACTTCTCAAGTAATCCCAGCAAATGTCGTTTGAGCTGCCTAAAGTTTGTTTGTTTTTTTTGTTTTTAGTTTAAAAAATTCCACTTCAACCCCAAACTTCATAGTTGACGGAATGATGAACTTTGAAGTTGTGAATAAGAAGAATCTCAAAGAGTGTTGCTGTCTGTGGTAGTACAAGTGTTACTGCAGCAGTTTTCGCTCTTTGATGCTTTTGCATTTTATTTATTTTTCAGTTGTAGTTTGTAGACAAGCAAATGTGTGTCTTTGGAGTGCAACTGCCAGAAAACTTTGACACGTAGCTAAAGGACATATAAATGTGTAGTTAAAGAAATAAAGCAAGACATAGGGAATAAGAAATTCAAAAAGATATTATCTTTGAGCAGCTTAATAAGAGTTTCTTAAATTTACTGCGATGGTGGAGTTGAAATTTGAAGTTTGAATTTTCTTAATAAAGCAAATTTTGTAATGCCAATGAGTTTTTGTTTTTGCTTTTTTTTGTTCTTTGTTTTGTTTTGCAGCTTTCAAAATATAAAAGGAGATTTTTAAATTTATCATTTAAAGTGACGCCAATTTCTTCGTTCAAGCTATTGGAACACTTTAGGAACTAGCGAAATATATAGAACTAAATTTACCCCCTGCTGCCTCTGTTAATGTTAAATACACAAACTCGTGTTGACGATATCTTAACTGGAAGCCACTGTAGCCTATATTTCGCATGCAAATTACATTTTTAGCTAAAGAGTTGACAGAATTCCTCATATTGGAAATTGATTTCAGGGAATTTTTTACCTTGCGAAGATGACATATCACACGAAGAAAATTATTTTGCTGTTCTATTTTATGTTTGTTCTATTCGGTTGTGAGTTACAGGCGAAAGTTGTGATGCCGATACTGTGACAGCTAATTTTGGTATCGTCGATTCCACTCAGATTAAAGAAAACGTTGATAATGTAGAAAATTTCGGCAAAATCACAGAAATAATCGAAGCTAACCGGCATACTAGTACTGGTAGTATCGCCCAGGAGCTAAAGATCGACCATAAAACAATCTTAAATCATTTGTGCAAAAATTATGGACTGTTTTTACCCAAAAGGGTAAAAGTTTGTATTTTTGGTGACTTGTGAATGCTTGTGCGCTCGAAAACATTAAACAGATATGCATGAGATTTTGCACGCAGTTAGTTTATGATCTCGATTAAGGAATGCGATTTGAGAGTTGCCACCTGTTAAAAAGTTTAATTTAATAAAATTAGTATTATTGCAATACAAATACGAAATAAGGTTTAAGAGAGTTTAATTTCGAAAATATTTTTAAAGAGGGTTGCCACCTGTTTGGGAAATTAAGTTCAAGCACAATTGATAAAATATAACAATAAAGGTGTCAAATGAATGAAATCCCTTGATAAGCAATGGCGAGTCTCCGAGTGTCTTTCTGCAATGAAAAAAGCGTTTAATAAAAATAAAAAAAGTCTGGCGTTCGGAGGCGGCATATGGCGCCATATGAAGGCGGCCGCTCATTCGTGAAACAACATCCAGTCGCTCAAAACAAATTCGAGGAGGCGCTCAGCCAACCACCCAACAAAGGATGTAAGCTCCAATTATGCACATATATGTGTCTATTTATATAATATATATTGCTTACAATATTCTCCAGTCTACTGCTGCAAAATTTCCAACATTCGAGTGTGTGCGCCTATGCTAGCAATTGTGTAGTCACACAATGCGGTTGTGCGTGTGTATTTTTTATACCATAGCTTATGGTTCAATTTAAACTTTTAGAAAAGTTTTTTTTTTGTGGCTGCACAGCACTTTTAGATAGTCTACTACTGGTTTTTGTGGATTTTGCTATAAAAGCTTTTGGTTAGCAGTAAAATTTTCGACTTTAAAGTTTTGGTTTAACTGCGTACGAATATTTACACTAGACATGTGCCAAAATGGGTGGTAACTGTTTATCCCGCGATTTCGGGACTCAGAACGGGATTCAGCATATTTTAAATTCAATACATTTAGAAACTCAACAAAAACAGTGAAAAAAACTGCTTATGCATATGACTATTTATTCTCTACTACATAATAAATTTCTTATGTAAAATTAAGTTGTACAATATAAGATATTTATTTATTCATGAATCTTTTTTATTTCCTCTAAAGTAATTCCTCTCAGATTTTTTCACTCCTCCAATTTTCAAATATATCAGGTCAGTTCATAAGTGTGTGCGTTTTTTAAAAGTGGTTTTAAAATTAATAAAAAAGATATTTGAAGTATTTATTAATCAATAATATACATATGTCACTTCATTATTTACAACGCCTTCCCAACATTTAGACAAATTTTTAGTTTCCTGCTCAAAAACTTGTTGCTCTTGGAACCAAAATACGCTTCCATATCCTTTTGTATAGCTTCTTTTGAGGAGTAGTTCTTGTTACTCATATGGGATGAAGTCCACGGAAAAGGTGATAATCACAAGGTGCAATATACGGGGAGTATGGTGGATGCGGCATTAGCTCCCATCCGAACTCGTTCAGCTTGCCTAATGTTTGCCTTGCGGTATGAGGTCTTGCGTTGTCGTAGTGAAACAAAACTTAGCGTCTATTCACCAAAGACGATCGATTTTTGTTAAGTGCCTCATTCAGGTTTGATAGCTTATAGGAATAATAATCAACAGTTATCGTCTTGTTTGGTTCCAGAAGTTCATAATAAACAATACCAGCCATATCCCACCAAATAGACAGGAGAATCTTCTTGGGGAGAAGGCTATCTCTAGGGGTCGATTCTGGTGTTTCATCTCTATCTAACCATTGGCGTTTCCGAATAGGATTATTGTAAAGGTCCTATTTTTCATCACCAGTAACGACACGGTTCAAAAAACTTTCATTTTGAAGCCGTTGCAGCAGCTGAGAACACACATTCACTCTCTGCTAAAGGTTGGCGACGGAAAGTCTAAGCGAAACCTATTTTCCCAGCTGAACTAGGTGCCTGCGAACTATTCCATGCGATGAATTTAACCTCTGAGCTATCATATTGACAGTCAAATTTGGCTCAGCTTCCACGAGTTCGAGCAATGCGTCGGAGTTAAGGACTTCGCAGTTACCACTTCGGAATTTTGAAAACCACTTTTACGCAGTCCTTACACTCACAGCATCGTTTCGGTGAACAGTGTTTACTTCTGCAGCAGCAGTTGTTGAATTTTTTACCACTTTTATAAAAAAAGTACAAAATATGCCTCTTATACGCGTTCGAAGATTCCATTTTATTTTTTAACAACACGTGCTTCTATCCCCGATTAAATCATTTGTTGAATGCACAATATATCAAAGAAAATATAAATAGTTTCGTTATATTCCGCGAATAATGTTTTGCCGCCGTAGCCGAATGGGTAGGTGCGTGATTACCATTCGGAATTCACAGAGAGGTCGTTGGTTCGAATCTCGGTGAAAGCAAAAATTAATAAAAAACATTTTTCTAATAGCGGTCGCCCCTCGGCAGGCAATGGCTAACCTCCGAGTGTATTTCTGCCATGAAAAAGCTCCTCATAAAAATGTCTGCCGTTCGGAGTCGGCTTGAAACTGTAGGTCCCTCCATTTGTGGAACAACATCAACACGCACACCACAAATAGGAGGAGGAGCTCTGCCAAATACCTAACAGAAGTGTACGCGCCAATTATTTATTTATTTTAATGTTTTGTGTTCAAAAATCGTACAAAAATGGAAATTATGGGTAATATACGCACGAACTTATGGACTGACCTGATAGTTGAACTTGTAAATGTATGCACACCTCGTATTTAAAATATTTACTTAAACAATTTTGTAATTTTTCGTTTCTTTCATAAAATGTTAATATAATCCTTTAAGAATATGTCAAAAAATTTTTAGAACCAAAATTTAAGTTTCATTTCGAGCGCTGGGAGAGGTACAGTTACGTTGCCGACTTTAGACGCGTTTTTTTTAAAACTATATTTTTCGAATTGGCGTATATGATAACTCGGAAAGTTACTGACCGATCTCCCTGAAATTTTGTGAATTTACAACTTCAAAAATTTTTAGAAAAAATAATTTTTTCGAAGCAAAAATAGTAGGAAAAATCAACCCAAAACTAATTTTTTTTATGCATTTTATTCCGCGAACTTTTTTTTTGCATTCAAATAGAAATTATGACAGTAATAAACAAAAAAATGTATGGTTGTTTGCATTCAGGTCAGTGATGCCGATGTTACAATGCCCGCCGATTGAGAAGCCCGGCTGCGACCTTCCTGGAAAAATTGAGTGTACATCTGCCATTTTAAATGATTGAAATAAAAATAAATAAACTGTATGCCAATTTTGAAAAATATATATTGAATTCTTCATTTTAAATAATTTTAATGAAAATCAGGGGAAATATGGCCGTTTACAGGTATCTGTCGCCTTAGGTTACAAATTTGTTGATTGAAAGTAAGTTTTGACTTTGTTCTCGAATGGGCAATGTTTACATAGTTTTTGCAAGAAAAAAATAAAAAGATTTTTTAAATTGAATTCAAGTGAATTTCCTTTCAAAAAAATTTAGACTGAATTTTCTCGTGCTTTAATTTTAAAAATTAGTAAATTATCATAAGATTCATATCTATCAATCCCGCAAATTTTGATATTTAAAAAACAAATATTTGCCGGGATTATTAACATCATGACTAACATCCCTAATTGGCACATATAAACTACCACCGGTTTGCATTTAATTGACGTTCAGCAACAACTTTAAGACAAGACCTTTTTTATTTTGTTTTAATTTTATGGAGTTTATAAATGAAATTGAGTAATTTAATGAAATGAAATAATACGTTTGATTGAGTGATTAAAATATTTTTTTTTCAAATTCGTTCATCAGAATTTGAGTTTTAGTTAAGGTGAAGGCTTGCTTTCAATAGAAAAAAGCCCTTAGGGGTTTTTTGTTTAATAAAATTGGCTATTGGACGCTCATAACCTAGTATAGTGTGGTGGAACTATAGTGGAAGTAATTAATTAATAATAATAAAATTAATAATAATAATTCCGCAAACGCGGGCCTCTTACCTAATATAGTAATGAGACAACTAATTTAGAATCTAACTTTGTAGATAGTCTCTTAAGCACAAAAATTATTCAAATTAACGGATGTTTAGTAAGTTAAATTAAATGCTAGATCTAATCTTTGCAAGTGATAATATTAATTATTGTGTATCAAAAAGTATTTATTCAATATCCGGTGCTGGTATTCATCATTGCGCTTTAGATATTAAGCGCTGGTATAAGTCACCTTGGCATACAAAGCAAATGAAGAAATTAAAAAGTCTTATAAATAAATACCTCAAGAAATTTAAAGCAACAATTAATCAGTGATTTTTTTTAATTTCAAAAGGAATTTCAGTCCTTAGATGATCAGCTTTCCAAAAACTATATATTTAATACTGAGCCCCAGCGGGTCGGGGGAAAGAATACATCCGCGGTAAGGCATGCCTGTCGTAAGAGGCGACTAAAATCCGGAAGCAGAGGAAGTGGATCGGCTCGAAAGGCCTCACGTATCCCGAGTACCTTCAGCGGCAGGGCTGTAAAGCTCATCAGGATCGAGACCAGTAAGATCCTGATTACGGTATACTGGAAAACATGAATAGATTAGGAAGTCTTTGGGCTGGTGAATGTAGTATTCTATCACCTCAGTACAGGAGGTTGATACCTCAGCGAAATGAGTGATAGGCTATTGCTGCAATCGCCTCCGTCCCGTTAAAACTCTGGCAAGCCTTCGAGTACGTTCCTTACACGTCACCATTAAGTTGGTGGTGCCGCTTCAGCTCTGAACTCTACTGCCCATGAAGCGTAGAGTCAACCCTTGCATGGCCTCCCTGCTCGCATAGATAACCATGGGGACACGTAGGGAAACTGCACTTTCGTGTAAGGATAGCGACCCGAAGTTGGGACTTAAAAGAATTTGAAAATGAATATCCAAATTAGAAAACAAACCACAGAGCGAGACACAGATGAAGGAATTAGAGATAGTCGAAATGATAATGTAGATGCAAGAGCGGTCTGCAGAAAAAGTAGTTTACTACTAAGATCCACGCCGGCAAAGATCGCTCCAATATTTAATGCAGCTGGAAGCGGACAAGCCCGCACTGCGTTCAAAAATGTCAAAGTTTATAGCCCCGCAAACGGCAACGGGGACAGTAACATAAGCTTTCCGATGAAGGATGCCTCCAATACCGCCATTGGAGGGCTACAATCAGCATAGTATACGCCCACCAGCACTCTTGCAGTGGCAGAACGGCTCGTACTCCCATTCCAGCGAATGACATTATTTGACGAAAAATGCTTTCTACGCATGACTTTGTTTAAGTCTGAAAACAGATGGAAGTTACCAGATCTGGTGAATACGGTTGATGTTTCACCTATTCGAACTTTAATTCACGGATTTTTACCATTGTCAAAATGCTCTCGTGACAGGGTGCATTGACCTGATGAAAATAATATTTTCTTTTTTGAACTGGACCTTTTTATACGAACTTTTTGTTCCAACTGGTTTAAAAAGTAATATTCAGAATTTATTGCTTTACAAGTTTTTAAGTAATCCAAAAAAAAAATTCCTTTCTCACTCTAAAAACTGTTGCCAACACCTTCTTGGAAGTTTTCTGGACACGAACTCGTTTCGGAGCCGAAGAACCAGGTTCACATCACTCTTTTGCCTCTTGTTCTGATTTATGATCATGGTGATAGACCCTGGTCTCATTCGTAGTGATAAATTTACGTACAAATTCACTTTATCCTTCCGAAAACGCTTTAAGTGTTGTTAAAAAAGTAGCATTCGAATATGTTTTCGTTCCATTATTGGCAAATGCTGCACCCATTGTGCACACAGCTTTCTGAAACTCAATACATCAGTCAAGATATTGCTAAGTCACTCGAGGAATTTTCAGTATGATATCTTATATTTTTTGTACGATTTCTGGTGCTGTTAGTTTTAAATTCAACAACCCATCTTTTCTCTATATTAATTGATGGTGAAAGTCCTTATACACTTTCAATAGTCATTCAAAAATTTCCTTTGCTCTTAAATCTTTGAAAAATATAAATTCAATCACTGCATGCTACTTGATTTTTTTCCCATTGTAGAAAATACTGTGACATGTCGATACTAAGCACGCAAAGAATGAATCGACAGATTTAACTAACACTTCATATAAGTGAACCAACGTAATAAAAAATTTAAGCTAGAAGCAACGCCTTTTCTTATCGAACCGCAAAGCTTCTTGAGCAACTCAGCCATACAACTCATGATATGTAATTAGGCTCTCAAAAAGTATTTTAGATTTGCCTATTTCGAATAACGCTTACCACCGTAGCCATATATCGAAAAAAGATGGAGACGAAATTGTAGACTTAATTGAAATTTACTCTACTAACTAAACTAAGAGACATTTAATGCAGACTCTTAAGCATTTCTTAAATTTATTTATCATATTATGTAATAAACACGTTCTACTTTTTACTAAATTTTCCTTTTTCAATTTTATTCCGCTTTTCGAAATATGCCATTCACATGAATTTCAAATATATTTTGTGGGTGTCCCAAATATACTCAAAAATATTATTTATTTGGTTTTTGAGCACATTTGCAAGAAGTTTTCGCATAAATCAATGTAGCAACTGCTAATTAATCATTATTTAATACGCATTGCTCTACATGTTCTCCAGCACATGACATGCAACTTTTTTACTCTTTTTCATTTCTCTGGTCACATATGCACATACATACATCCTTATGTAAGATATTTTGAATATGTGGGCCAACTACTCGTATTTACTTATTAATCTTGCATTTTGATTAGGTCAGCAATTTATATGAGAGAGATGGATGCTTAATTGGTGTTAATTATATGAAAATGTGATACGAAGTTGTCTCCATCTGCCATGAAAAACCTTCTCATAAAAAATACCTGCCATTCCTGTTGAGGAACAATATCAAGACGCATGCTACAAATAAGAGGAGGAACTCGGCCAAGTACCAAAAAAGTGTGAAAGCGCCATTATATATAGAAAAAAAAACGTTCCTCATTTTGGTGTTTCACGGAGATTCGAACCGACGTACTTTGAATTCGGAATTGTAGTCACGCACCAACCCATTCGACTGTGGCGGCCACGACTACTTATATATAAAAACGTAGAAAATATCCTTGAAAGGGCGTCATTCAAAAGCTGCTGGCCCAATTTGGACATTTTTTACACCAAAGGAGAGCTTATGAGAGCTCATTTTAGCTGGGTTTTGTCAGCTGTTCGTATTACAAATAAAATATTATTTCATTTTATTAAAAATAGATGCAAGAACAGTTTGTGTATCATGACTACTTTTTCAGGAAACATCTATTATAAGACATTTTTTTGGTAGCGTTGCCATCAGAATTTCCTTGCCCAAATAGCAATTGATTACACATTGCAGTTGAATACCCAAATAAAGGTATCAACTGAAGCGGTTTTAAGCAATCCAATAATATCTTTAAAGTACGTTGCCATCTTATTAAGAAAAATATAATATTTAATTTAATGCCAGGATAACTAAATCGTGTTTTTAAAAGTCGTTGCCATATAATTAAAAAAAATTTAATTATTTATAAGATTTAATTAGAAATTATGATAACCCAATAGTATTTTTAAAAGGCGTTGCAATCTAATTTTAAATTTAAATTATGTTTTACAAAAAAATTTAGTTAGATTTTCAAAAAAGCCAATAATAATTTTAATAATAATAAATATACAACATTTGCAGAGAATACAAATCGACAAAAATTACAAAAAACGGAGGGTCGACCAGTGTAGGTAAACGCCGGACGCCAATCGTGGCAACAACGCGCACTACTCCGAGCGTTTATCACCTGCACAAGCGCAGCGATTCCAGGACCGTAGCAACGGCATAAATTACCGCAAGGCTATACCAATAAATACGACGCCGGAATGGATATCACTTTATAGTACGCACAAGCACTAGCCAGGAAACGGAAATAAGCGCCATAAAGAAGGCACCAAAAAAAATGGGGAACAAAAAAACGCCCCAAGCAGTAGGCACCAAGGAAATATAACGCCAAAAAGTAGGCACCAAAAATATGTTTCCTACAGGTTTGCACCAACAAACAAGCGCCAAAAAGTGGGCAGTGTTATTCCTCAATAGAAATTAGAAAGCGCAAGGAAAAACTCAGAAAAAATAGCCTAAAATGTATCTAAGATATAACAGGTGACGCAAAATTAATCAATTATGGAAAGATTTATAATATTTGCAAATATCGTCCTACGGCAATCATATTTGACACTTGCGAGCTAGACAGCTGCAGCATACAAACAGACAAGCAATGGATCACGTAAGGGTCAAAATAAAGATTTCCCTTATTCAAAATAATTATTTTTTTTTAGTAAAAAGTTGAATGGTTAATTTTGCGCCACCCGATTAATTTTGCGCCACCCTTTATATAAAAGGTACAGCTCTCTCTCTCCTTTTCCTCTACGTTATATCTTTTTTCTCTCTCGTGGAACGAAAATGCCCAAAACGTTGCATGACCTTGAAATTTTACTCTCCATTCCAGTTTCTCCAAGTTTCACTTCAAAAAAATAATTAATGAAAATATATAATTAGAGGTTAGGGTAATCCAATAGTATTTTGAAACGCGTTCCAACTTAATATTAAATAAAAATTTTATTGACAAGCAAATTGAGTTTGAAATTTAAATAAGCCAATAATAAAATTTTATAAAAAATAATAAGAAAATTTCGTTAGAGTTTTGTATACAAAAAAATTATACGCACAAGAATGAAGAACTCTTAATTGACATTATTTGCTATTGGCGTTGCCATTTTACCCCTTAGGTGCAATTGGTAAATAATATTACAGATGAATTAAGTATTAAAGGGTGGGCATAATTAAAATTATGCATAGTTTAGAATATTTGAAATAAATGGTATTTTATAAACAGCGTTGCCACTTATTTTTAGTTAAAAAATTATTGAAATTGCTTTATAACATAAAGTATGTATTTACATTAAAATAGAAAAATGTAAACTAAGAATAGAAGTTGCCTTTATCTATCAAAAATTTAATGTTTTTAAGTGTGTATTTTTTACGGAATCGAAGCCGCCACCAGTTAGTATTCTATAGTATTGTTACGAATTTGGTACATTTTTTGCGGTTGGTACACGAAATTTTTTTTCTATTTTTGCTACGGTATTATATATTATATGTGAAAAACAACTTTATGCAGGGTGTCATGTGTCTTTTTTTGTTTTTAAAATATTAAATTTTCGTACTGTACTGCAGTACTGTAGTATCAAAATATTCTATATAAATTTAATATATTTTTTTGCAGAAAACTATCCAAAACCTCCTCTACATTTGCAAATTTATTATTTTTGCTTTTTTCATCAGGGCTATACTCCTTTACCTAAGCCGCTTTTTAAATCTAATAAATTGTCTTGCAAACAATTATTCGTAACCGGCTTTAACATTCAAAGTAACCAGCAAATTTAAACCATAAACATGTATAATATAATATGCAGGTATATGTAACAGGTCTTCACTTAACAACTTAATGAGCATCACGCTTAGCTGTTAAAATTTGTGGCAACTAGCTACCTTGTCAGCCGCAAAAAACAGTTCAGTAGGGCGTATGAGTGACTTTTGCATATATTTTTTACTTAAAAGCACGACCAGTGGCATAAATGTGTTTGTACGGTTGAATGTTGGTCAGAAGTACTTTGTGGCAAACACTAAAGCACATCCGGCCAAAAGCACAGGCTAAGCTTAAAATGGCCAAAATGACGTGAAATGCTCTTTAGCTAAACACTTAAAAATACAAAGTTACCCAAGCACTGGTGCAAGGTAGCACTCGTGCAAGGTGCCTCCCAACCAAACAATGCGTTATAGTACCATCGTTAAATTGCCAACACGTAACAAATAGATTGCGTTAGTTGTTTTTGTGCCTTACGTTCATTCTTTCATTTCGCATGTCGTCATCAACATTGTTGGCAGTTTTATGTTGGTTGCTTCTCTTTTTTGTTTTCTTTTGCCTGTTGACCCTTGCGCATGGTTATTATTCAGAATGCCACTCGGAAGTTGTTGCGTTAAGCCGCCTGTCAAGCCATTCTAGTTACTGCAACATTTTCACTGTTCTTGTTTTTCTGTACGCTATTGTTGACCGCATAATAATTACTCACCAACATCCTTGTCAGGCAAAATGCGCTTAAGTGAATTAACATTCTGCTGTTGGAAGTTAAAGCCAAAGCGGGGCAACTTAGTGGCTGGAATGGAAATTATTTCAAATATAGTAGGTAGGAGTTAGATTGGTGCAAGTCGAAGGTAGGTAACCAGGTGCTGAGGTACAAATAGGAAGCTGATATGGATAGCATAAAAAGCATGAAATAACTACAATACGAATATATTATTTACGCCTGTTTTAATGTGATTGTCGTAATCTTATGCGTTAGTAATTGTATAATAAGTTTTTTAGAAAATACATAAAAATGTTGTGTTTGTTTTTTGTTTTGAGGGAGCGTCAGGTAAATACTGCCTAAAAACAAGGAAAACCTCGACTAAACGGTTTTAGTTGTTTTAGTTTTAAAGAGGAACTGTATGGCTGAATGATAGAATTATATACCCGTTTGTGGAGCAGCTGTGAATATAGGGATCCTCACGCCTTTTTTAAACAGCAATAAAATGAATAATGATTTTTTAACATACACAGATATAGAAAACCACTACCAAGCATCAACTAATCTTTCGAGAGATTAAAATAAATAAAGACTTAGTGCTCTAAATTACTAGTTCAGTTTACTTGAGTACATTACCGCTTTCTAAACCCATTGTTACCTTAAAGGCATAATACATCTCAGTTTCTAAAATTCGCTTCAGAAATGTATAATTAGCAGAAATTTGAAAACAAAAAAGAGAAACAGAAACGTACAAATTTGAAAAATGACCCACAGCGTTACCCCAAAAAAAGTGAACACAAATATAGAAAACAAATAAGGCACATGTAGCTAAGGAGCTATATACGCACATGCTATGGACAGAAAGAAAAATAGTAGTTGATTAAGAACTAATTAGGATGGTCAAACGAAGCAGCAGCAACTGTCATTCCATGTGAAAACTCTCTCAGTTATTTTTTTTATATTTTTTTTCTTATTAATTTTGCGAACTCCTAATGAAGTAAAATTACTCGCAGGCAATTTGAGAGCACACAGCGCCATTTGTTTTTTCAAGAATTATCTTCACATATACCTAATATATGTGTATTAGGGATGCCAAAATTAGCGGATATATTTTATGAGTTAATAGAATCATTTAAAATTTAAGGTAAACAGATTTGAAGAATCACGTTTTTGTTAATACATAATTAATATAGACAAATCTTAAAATAGTAAAATTTTCAAATTGTACCTAAAAAACCATGTTATTCAGGCATGTAAAAATAAGCAAATAAAAAGTAAAAATTAATTTAAAAAAAAACATTTATTCTATTTTTATTTAATCTACTCGTTAACAAACGAAAGGAGTAGTCTAAAACTGTAAGTGAAAAAAAAAATTATTTATTACCGTAATGAACCAGCTATACTTCTTTCAGTTCCATATTTATATTTTTCTAGATACCGGGACTTCCGAAACCTTAAAAACACCGGTTCTTCGTTCAATTAAATATCTAAATTTTTCGGGATCCCAGGATTACTACAAACTAGTCTCGGGATTTACGGAACTTGAACACTGGAAGCCTTGCATATCGGAACTAATTAATATATACTCTGGTATCCTAAGTAGATAGCCTCACAAAAAATTGGAGTTTTTACCACGGGAGTTATATAATTTATTGTATTTAAGACTTACGCAAAATATTTGGAAAATATATCAAGATTTACTTTAGCTATAATCCATTTGAAAATGCCTGCTAAAAATCTAGTTTTTTATAAATTAAAACAGTTTTTAAAAATATTTTTTTCAAAGTATCACGTCAGATGTTAAGGCTTGCATAACAATGCAAAGAATTTTTTGAATGAACTCAAAACAATCGGTGTTATTTGTGACTATTTATTATTGTATTGTTTTTTTTTACTGTTTTTGGAAGATAGGCTCACAGAAAACTTGTACAACTTAGTCTAATCTTTCTCTCCTTTTAAAATGTTTTACCACTTTTATTCACATTCAAAACCAAAAAAAAAATCTCATTATTTTGAATTCTTTCATACAATTTTTAAGCATTTTCATGCAGACTTTCCCAGCTTAAACTCTACAAAATTTATTTTATTTATGAAAAAACTTGGGTTTTAGCTCAAGTTAATCTTAGTATTTTGTTGCAAATTTTAAAACAAAGGATTTTTCAATAACAGGTGTTACAGGTGAACGGATTGCGCTATAGAGAGATGCTTAATGATTTTTTATGGCGGGAATTGGATGGTATTGATCTGGCCAACGTTTATTTTCAACAAGACGATGCTACGTGCCACACAAGCAACGAAACCATTGGTCTTTTACGGGAAAAGTTTCCGGACCGTGTTATCTCTCGAAGTGGTGATCACAATTGGCTACCGATCTCTTGTGATTTAACACCTTGTATTTTTTTTCTTTCGGACCACGTGAGAGCCAGAAAAGGTCTACGCCAACAGCCCAGGGTCGATTCAAGACCTCAAAGATGGAATTCGTGAGGCTATCGAGGACAGAGGGCAGCCACTTTGCAATTCGGTTATGGAAAATTTCACGAAAAGGATATTGTCCTGTTAGCGTGGTCGTGGTGATCATTTGCTTGATGTTATTTTCCACTTTTAACGGCATACCTTCCTCTTTATAATGAAATAAACATCCATTCATTTATATTAAAAATTCGAATTTTTCTTTGAATATCAAAATAACACCTCTTATTAAAAACCCTATATTATAAACTCTATAATTCAGGTGGGAAACCAGTACCGGTTCTTGCTTTTTATGGAGATTGATGCATCCTAATGTACACGTACTATATGGTACGTATGAGCTCATGAGTAAAAAGTGCGTTACAAAGCACTTTGGTATTTATTTAATGCTGTCTTTTTCCTTCTCTTTACATGAAAAGATATGCTGGTCATGTCAATGACGTTAGTCAGTTACGCACGGAGTGTACAATAATATAGAAACTCTGGAGTTTGTTTCATATGTTTTGCATTTTTCAACTCTTATTTCAATAATATAATTATATAATTTAGAAATATGTAAGTAGCAAATCTACAGTTTTAGAAAAAAGCTCAGTGTACTTATTTAGGGTTTGTATTGATAAATGTTAAATTTATTTTTATTTGAAGTTCAGAAAATTGTATTCACTTAGTAGGTTTTAGCCTTAGCTAAAGAGGCAAGTAAACTTTTTCTCAGTGAAGAAAACTGGTATACCCATCTCTAGATATACACAAGGGGTCATCTAAGTAAATAAAAAAGGTAAGATTTTTCAAGTTTCTTATTATTAAGTACTTTGGAACTGCCTTTTTAGTTGAGCTCGGCTTGAAATTAACGAATAATAGTTAACTTGCAGTCACGTATAATTCCGTCTTTATCATTCTTCCGCGAGTTGCTGCATCTCCGGTATTTTTTGGTGTTAAAGTCTAGCTCAATTTCAGACTTTGTATGATGATTGTTCTTTCTGGTGAAGCCACGACACTTTTTATTTAACACCTAATTGTGTTAACATGATTTTGGTGAAGAATATTTTTCCTCTCAAATTTCGCTTATTTTTTTGTTGATATTCTGGCAACTGTGCTCACTTCCAATGCACTGTTATTCCATTAGACTTGGATTGTGTTTTGTAAGACTTGCGAAAATTTTACTAGACTATAACTCACTTCCGTTTCGTATTCTACTTTGACTTGCTCGCTCTTTACTTATTGTGTTCGGTAAGTCTTTTTAATAGAGAGTGTTTCCTTTTATGCACAGTTAGGAAGCGTGACCGGCAAAATTCAAGCATGGAGTTCCGTCATAAAAAAAAAAGTTAGGTGCTGTTCAGTAGGCGCATCGTTTTCGTAATAAGATTTGTACAATTGAGGTCCGGGTAAGAAAAACGATTTAAAGTAGTGTTCCTTTGTACACACCCAAGAATGTTACATGCATCTTCAGCTAAATATTTGAAAAAATTGAAGACGTGCATAGATAAATGGGTGGAATGATACACCGAAGTTAAAAACATTGATGACTTTGCCAAACGAGATAAAAAAATAAAAGAATGCCTTCTTATCGTTGCTTCAAGCTTGAGCTTTTTTAAGGAAAAGTGATGTTAATGCCTCCAAAGGCACGTTTCGAGGTAGTTCATTTGTAGAAGACCTCAAACTTCGGGAGACCATTGAGAAACCACTGCTTTCGTTATCACAAATTCAAAAAAATACTTGCATGGACTAAGACAAATTTAGAATGGGATTGTGCAAACGGAATATTCACCGATGAACAATCCTTTGGGTGAATAAATGCATACATCAGTCTTGGTGTACTGCTGATAATCGACAACTCCAACGAACTGTTAAGCATACAGTTAAGGCTCATACTTAGGGCTACTTCTCCGAAACCAATTTGGTGGTTTATTTGTGTTTTGGATGCAGTTTTTACGAATAAAATATACCAACAAGCTAACCTTTGATTTTACAAGAGGACAACGATCCCAAGCACCGAAGCCGGAGGAGTGTACAGTGGAAAAAGCAAAATGGGATTGGTATGTTGGATTAGAATCAAAAGTCACCTGATGCACAGAAAAATAAATATGAATGGACAAACAGTGATCAAGGCAAACTCGCCTGATCTGGAGCCCATTACCTCCATGACTTGCGCAGAAATACAAGCTAATGCTGGTGACATTTTACTAAATATATACGTATTGCTTATATTAAATATCATAAGCCCATACGGCGCAGTTTATTGGATTAGAATGGTAATGTAGTCTGCAAATTATGACGAGCACTCTTCTATTAAGCAGTCTGTACGTAATAAATTTGAATAGCCTTTAGGCGAAGTAGTCTTTCATAAGCGCCTATGCAGCATCCTAGTGCTTGCCATCACGAAATTAGTGTTGCTCTGTGATAGATATTCCAAGTTTTAACTAGTTTCGTTTTTTCTTGTTATCTCCGCTCGGGATCATAGGGCGTTGATAAGACTCTTCCACTCCACGTAGTATTGTTTGGGTGAACGCCACCTCTGTTTTCTCGCGCGTTCCAATCCAATGTCATTCTCGTGACCATTCGCGTTACCTATCCGACATCACTTTCTGCGTTTGATTTGTCATAGGAAGGGTTCTTCATTCAGCCAGATCACATCTACAGATAATATGAAGGCTTTTGTTGACATGCCTTTGTGGTGGTGTTAGAGAACTATTTGAACTAAAATGGGCCGGAAATAAGATTTTTCATTTATGCTTAGAACCACAGGTAAAATTTTTCGGAATATATCGAAACTAGCTTCATTTGAGTAGAACATTTTCTAATTAAAATCTGAGTTTCATACAGTGTTTCTATTTCGTGGAATATCTACTGTACATACGAACGTTCCTAAAAATACTCACACATCTAGCTAGCAGCTGCCAACGGTGCGTATGATGAACAAAATGCCACTTGCCCGTCTTCGTATAGTTAAGTGACTGTGTGTATGTATATTAAACGTGTGTATGTGCCTTTAGATGTGAATGACAGCTGCTGCATGAGCATTTTGTACACCAGCCCGAGGAGGTTTTTTTCTGCGCTTTTTGCTTTTCTGGTTGTTGTACGCTTTCTTTTTTGCAGCTGCATATTCTCTTCAGTTTTAATTGATAAATTGCTGTGTTTATGTAGTTAAGGACATAGTAGGAAAAAAAGCAAAACCGGAAGCCAACAAAAAAAAAAAAAACAGTAGGAGTTTTTTTTTTAAACAAAAGGAATAGGAGATATAGAAAACGGTGAATAAAGGAGTTGAGTATTGCAAATTTTTAGGGAGCTCTTCGAAAAGCATATTTTTCTTGAATCTTCAATTCGCAAACTTGCATGCATATATAAAGCATAACTTCACCATTAAATCACCTTCAGATTTATCAAGTTGCAAGAAAAATATAACCGCATATACGTATGTGCGTACTTTATATTTCACACATACATATGCACATAAATCTACTTTTGACAGTCAGCCATCAGTAAACTCATCAACCGGGTAACTAAATGACTGGTTGGCTGAAGTATGTTGAATATTCTTGCATAAACTAATGAACAACTTGTAACAACGCACCAAGCTGAAAAAGTGCCAAGAACATATCGCCAAGAAAAACTTATTTAATGACGAAAGAGAGATAGAGTTTTGTATTCTTTGGAGCAAAAATAGTCGAGAGAAGGCAGTAATTTTCACACAAACTTAACTTGAGTGTATGCTGGTGATGCTTTATGATTCCTTGTGATGCCTGTAGAGCATAATTTATCTTAATGACATTTTGTGTTTTGCATTCCTAATTGAACTTTTCAAGAGGTAGCACAAATGCGCCTGTAGCAGTCAGTGGAATGTGGAAAGCGGGTATGAATCAAGCGAAGTGTTGTTAAGTTTTGTGGCGATTACTTCAAGTGCCACCTGACAGTAAGGCAGTAATGCAGGTGAATGGCACATATTTGTTGCGAAGTTAAATGTTTTATTTTTCTTTATTAAGTTGTTATGTGTGCGCTTTTCATATTTGATGGCACAATGACCTGGGAAAGAACTTATAATAGGGAATGTGGAGTTGAAATATTCTCATGATGAACAGGTCGATGCCCAAATGTGATAGATAAAAAAAAAATAAGAAATGGTTTTATCAAGTTTTCAGTTTTCAAACTACTTTTGCTTACTAAGTAATAAAGCATATTTTCTTCTAATGAGTTAGTGAGTAGATATCGCCATGATTTTTTTTTTACAAAACGTTAAGTAGGAGACAGCAAAGATCATTTCTTAACTACGTAGTAGCTTTTTTAGTTTAGACATTCTTTCATCTAATCGTTCATACTAGGGTATCTATCTATGCAGTTCTTCCTGCAAAGGAATGACATATATTAGCACAAACAATTCTTTAATAGCAGTACTTTATTTTGAGGTGATTTCATTTGTGAGTTCTTTAGTATAAACATAAAATATTTGGAGCACACAAATAACGCTCTGCGGCGGCAGTTCATAGATTTGAGCTCTACTTTTCCACTACTTCTACGCATAATGCGCAAAGTACTAAAGCAATTTTTGTTATTTATTAACTATTGTTGTTATCTAAACTACCCTAAAAGCAAGATTGTGGCCCTGACAATTAAGGAAAAAGCATGACTACTGAAATGATAATAATAATAATAGTAATAAAATGGAGGTGGAAAAGAAGAAGATGAAAAAAGTTATAATAACAACATATAATCGTTTGTCACTTTCTGCAAGTTGTTCGCTTCCACGACGCAGTTGTTCGTCTTTCATAATCACTAAAAGAATTATTAGGTGAAGTAAAAAGTTCTGAGCATTTTTCGTTGTATGCTTTTGGTAAGCTATATTTCGCGAAATATGTACAAGTATACACCGGATTGTATTATACAGCAACTTAGAAGTACTATTTAGTATAAAGATGAAAATAGCTTTTGTTCTTTCCAAAATAAGTGGCATTCAGTACTACCACATAGGACAACAATTGAAAGTAGGTAGCCAAAAATATGGATATCATTATCACCATTAGCTCCAATATACAATACTACTACTAGCAGTTAGAAACTATGACTCGCCCTAATGTAGTATCAAGTGACATAGTGAAGTGGTGGCTCCAATGATTTGCTCTGGAAATATGGATGTCGATGGTGAGAAGGTTTCTAGTAAGCCACTCGTTGGAAACGTGAAGTGATAAAAAGAGGACCAACCGCTTATCGTCTTTTCAAGCGCCAGGACCTGATGCAATAGCGGTCTTGTAAAACTCGCCTTGAAAATGGTTAAAAGTCATCGAACAAAATGACACGTATTTTATTTAAATCGCATAGTTTGAAGTACATATATTCATTTTGTCCATTTATGTCAAAAGTAATAGTATTTGCAAAAAGAGGTGGTTGTGTAGCAAAGGAAAAAAGGATGCACTAAAACCTTTACTAGTCAATTTTTTTCTCGGATACAAGATTAGATTAGATTAGATTAGAATTGTGGGGGGTTGGACAAGTCCAGGCACTCAGTCAGTAGACCAATGAACTACACCCGTATAGATATCAGTAGAAAGAACGGAAATAGGAAAGATAAAAAATTGATGGTAAAACGGATAAATTAGTTTGAGGTCACTCTTACACAAATCTCTTGGATTCATTAATGAATTTTAAGATATCCGGAAGAGGAAGAGTATGAACTTTGTCCATACTTAGTATATCGCAACCCAATATCCTAAGTCTGATTCTGGAAAATGCAGGACAGCTACAGAAAAAATGCTCGGCAGGGTTGTCATTCTCAAGACAGGATAGGCATATCGGTCTGTCTATAACCTCCATGGTAGTCATACGAAATTGCCACCTAGAAAGGGTTCAGGGCCTAGTGGCATACTTGCAGAGCCTTCATTTGCCAATTTATCAGCTAACTCGTTCCCTGTAATACCACAATGTTCAGGCACCCAAATAAGACTAACTTTGTCGGGTTTTACAACACTGTTCAGTTTTTTCTTACATTCACCGAATAACTTCGAAGAGCAGCGTGGGTTAGCAAATGATTTCAGTACAGCTTGACTGTCACTACAAATTCCAATACTGTTGTCCCGTCTGATACAAGACGAATATAGTAATTTTTTTTTTATCAAAAGGAAAACAAATTTTTTGTATAGAAACGATAAGGGAGGAGTATACTTAAATGTTTGTTAACAAAATTTGTTTTGGTAAAAAGAAATGTATCAGCCAAATCCCAAGTATTTCCGGTCTCCAGTTCGAAAATCCTGGGAGAAGAGTTTTCTCCCGAGGAGCAGACTTTTCTCTGAAGCATTAGGGGTAGGAAATTCGAACTTCGAGACCGCTGAAGTGATGTGAATAGTTTAAAAATGTAAGTTGCACTAAATGAATTTGAAAAAGTGTAAAGTAGTAAGTACAATTATTATGGCAATAGGCTTCGACTAATAGATGTTGTGGAAATTGATGGTCCGTGTCCGGGGTTTCAAACCTGTGCGCTTTCCAATGGTAGTTACGCATGAGTCCATTCTACAACGGTAGCTGCTACTAAGCTGTGTTTTATTAGGTTAGGTAGCGCTGGTTGATCTGTAAAAAGATCTCCCTCAGACACCTAGTGCCCATTGTGTTGCCAGTGCTATGTATTTGGAGTCGAATTTTTATTTTGTGTAATACTTAATGCGCGTGTTCTCGAGTTTTAGCAAACAGCTCAGCCTTTTGTCAGCAATATAATTCAAGGATGAAAAATATGCTGATTCGAGGCACATTTGTTGAGTCCTACAAAGAGCAGGGCAGTGGCAAAGTAGGTGTTCGAAAGTACCCCTAGCATTCGCTTAGTTGCATGTACACGCATCGCCATTTTTCATTTATTTCGTTTATTATAAGTCTAAAACATAACTATTGTTTTTACAGACCACTTAGATCTAATATGAGCTTAAATTACTACTATTTTACTATAATAAATGAATAAATTAAAAAAAAGAGTTTAGAAATTTATAAAATTCATTCTTTGAAATCGAAAATTCAAGCGGAATAGAACTCCAGATCTCATTGAATTCTCTTGGATGCGTGATGTTGGGAAGAAAGTGTTCTGTCAGTACTTCGACTTCCCCTATTTTTTTTTTTTTTTTTGAAGTGTCCAATAGTTTTATATTTCTGCAGATTTGATTATTACTGTATACTAAATACAGCTACTTTTCAATATTTGTTACAACGCAGCTCGTTGCTTTGTCTATGTAGAACCCAGCGTTTCTGTTTGCTTGAAGGTGGATTTGAAATAGGGATCCGAAAAATTTGTAAAGTTCTTTTGGCTCAATCCGTTCTCAATAAAGCACCATATCAGGTGGTTGAGACTTTTGAAGCGTATTTATGTGCGAAGTGAATAAATGTATGTGAAGCAGAAGAAAAGGGAAACATATGTTGCACACTTTACAAATATCCTAATCGTAACCCTATTCTAAGGATTTGTCACCCTATTCAACGACAGCTTAGAAGTGATTGAAATTTAGCTGCGACCCAAAGTATAAGAAACATAGTAGAAGTTAATCTTTATAATCGGATGCAAAGTGTCAAATAATTTTAATAAAAATTAACAAAAATGTGATTCCACTAAAATCATTTCTTTGTTATAATTGCACTTGTTTTGATACTAAATATAATAATAAAATAGTAAATAAAAAACCCTTCTCGCGAAAAAGGATAAACATTACTGCCGAACATTTATAATCTTATTACTAATTCTATGTCAACGAATATGCTGAAAGAATAATTGAAGACTACCAATGCGGATTTCGTAGAGGCAAGTCTACAATCGACCAATGTTTCGTTCTTAGCCAAATGTTTGAAAAACACTATGAATACGGGCTAGATGTTCGTTGCCTGTTCATTGATTTCAAAAAGCCTTCGACAGTGTTAAAAGAGATAGGATCCAGCACATATTGCTTATTCTTGGAATACCTGCCAAACTAATAAGGTTCGTTAGCGAAACGCTCACAAATACACAAGCAAAAGTGATCATTCAAGGGAAGCTCACAGAGTCGTTCCCTATTGAAACAGGTGTAAGACAATATATCATATTCAATTTGATGCTGCACTTTGTCGTAAGGGAAGCCATCAAAGGTGGTACCTTAATGACCAAAACAACCCAAATATGTGCTTATGCAGATGAAATCGCTATTCTCTCAAGAAATAGGAATGACTTAAAAGAAATTTTCTTGAGAATTAACAAAATTGCGAACGATATTGGCCTTTTTGTAAACGAGGGCAAAACCAAATATCTGTTGAAATCGAGGTGGCCTGCACAGATGCCAAATTTCCATGTGGGAATCTATACTTTTGAAGCAGTACAGCATTTTAAGTACGTAGGAGTTATGTTTGCATGTAGCGGTGATTCAACTTCCGCCGTCAGGGATCGCATCAACGCCGCCAACAAAGCGTATTACGCCCAACTTAACTCGTTCAAGTTCCGACTTTTGTCTAACGCTACAAAGTTCACTATGTAGAAGACTTTTATTCGGCCAATCCTAACATATGGTTGTGAGGTATGGACTCTTAAGATTGATGATTGTGTTCAGATTGCTCGCATGGAGAGAAAAATTTTAAGAAAGATCTTTGGCCCAATAAGAATGGATGATGGTACCTATAGAATCCGATTGAACTCGGAACTGAACGATCTAACTCAGAACGAGACAGCTGTGCGTTTTGTTAAAGCGCAGCGCATAAGATGGCTAGGTCATGTGATCCCTATGCCTGTTGACTGTACCGTGAAGAAAGCCTTGACAGGAAAGCTAATGGGCGGGAAGGCCAAAGGCAGACCGAGCAACTGTTGGATAGACGCAGTGGAGCACGATCTTAAGAAGCTCGGAATACGTAACTACGAAGCAACAGCTCAAGATAGACCGCTTTCGAGGAGCATTTTGAACGAAGCTTTGACGCACCCAGCGTTGTAACGTTATGAAAGAAGAAGAACTAATTCTATGTTCAAAGGTTGATCACAATTTTGGAAGTAGCCTCCTGCTTACCTTCTCATTGATGCCCTTCTAAAATCCTCATCATGTTTCCAAGTAATTATAGTTGACTTTTCGTTTGTAGTTTATTTACCTAAAAATAAATTTTACGTATATTACGTTCCACTTTTTTCTTAAACTTTTGCACTCCGTCGCACTTTGCTGGCGGAAAATTCTTGAAAATGTCTTCATATTCTCCTCTTTTATATTCATCCGAAGACATAATTTTGATTTTTAGAAATTCGTTTGGGTTTTTTAGGGAAAGGAAAACTTATGAAAATTGTCTAGCAATTTTTGTCCATCATAGGAGTAAAGGGAATAGAAAAAAAATCTTCCTAGAAATTTCTATTCAGAATATGTATGTTAAAAACAGTTCTTCGCCTAAGGCATCCACTTTATATTAACATAGTTTTCTTGTTTTTATTTTTATTATTTCAGTCGTCTCAAATATTCTTTACCATGAAATAAGAAATAATTTCAGTTGACTTTGACAGCAGAAACATAACAATTTTAGAATAATAAAATCGAGAAATGCAACTTTCTACAACAAATCAAATTCATTTCTCAATTAGTTTTATGATACTTTCATATTTTAGCAAAAACAACACAATTTGTTGCCAACACTGAAGACTAATAAAATAAAAAAGAAAATGTTGTGCTTGCAATCTTAAAGTGTAGCAATTTCTAGTTATTCACACTTTTCTTTGTATAGAAAAGTATCAGAATATGCAGTTGCTTACTTTTCAATTTCTAATCCCTGTCAATTTTTAACTACCTCACAGATGCGTTTTTTCATTCATATAATTTATTTTAAATAAATGTTATTTCTACACATAAAAAATATTTTAAAACCGCTCAATGTAAAAAAAAAAATTTTTTTGCCACATTGTTGCCACAGCATACTGGAAATTACAAACACAGTGAGAAGTATTCGCTACTATGAGTCCGTCTGCTTTATTCCCTTTACCCCACTCACTCAGCCTTCATTTCCTGTCGCAAGTACGCACATTCAACGTAATCGAAATAATTTTCCTTTTGAATTGCATTATTGCTTTTTATTTCAATTCTTCTCATTGCTTTCACAATGGCAATTTTTCACAACACTTTTAATAAAATTAGGATATAAAATCTTCAGCAACTAAATCACATTAATGATAAAGAAACGAGTTTTTGATGCTACGGATTTTGAATGCTACAACAATAGCAAAGCAATAGAAGACATAAAAAGAAACAATAACAAAACTAGTTACAGCTACAACAAGCCAATTCCAAATGTGCCAGCTTAAACGCAGCTGCTTACAAAACGCTCTGATTTTTCTCACTTTATATCTCGTCCTTGCGGGTTTATTGTCCTGCAAATGTCTAGGCTTTTTTTGTTTGCTGAAATTGTATTTTGTGGAGTTATATGAGAATACTTTTGTACACATCTACATACTCTGACCCTCATCTGTAAGCTGAGCACATCCTGAGTATCATTTGTGGCGTATAGCTGCGTTTGTAAGTGCCTAAATTGTTGTTGCTACTTCGCGTCCTAGTAGGCGTTTACAAGCCGGAAAATGACACCATAAAAATGATTGCTGGAAAAAACTCAAAAAAGAAAGATAATAAATAGAAAAACGAGTAGGAAAAACTAATAAAAAAGACTCTAAGCTAATGAAGAAAAGTGGACGTTCAGATTAGTCAGCTATACGCATTGTGTTTGATGTGTTCAGTGGTAGGCTGGTGGCTGAGCCATACCCTAACAGGCTCACTAAATAAAGCACGTTAAGGTCAGTTATTTATTTAATGAAGATATAAGAGCTTTATGGATAAAAGCGTTAAGACGTGAAAGGCTGTTTATATAGTATATGCTTTTAGTCTGTATGTGCTTTTTAGTCTTGGAAAAGAATAATAATTTCAAGTATTTTCCTTTATTTCATTAGGCAGCGATATTAAAAAACCTTCGACCTCGGGCTTCCACGTCATCCACCTACAAAGGAAACTACATTTTTCAACGAGTTTAAGCCTAATGCATTAAAAAATCATATTAGGGAATGTCTTTTTAATACACGAATCGAAAAAAATCAAACAAAAGAAAAACCATTTGTAGTTTGAATTTTCTCCAGATCCACAAACCAAAAAAGATAAATAAATAATCTGCAAACCAAAAAATTAAAAAAAAAACAATGTTTTTGAATGCTCATAAACCTAATAAACGTGAAAAAAATATTTGGGGTCATATCCTTTAAATACACTAATTTACGAAATGAAAACGAAAAGCTGCCAGCCCGAGCTTACAATTTTTTTTTTCCAAAGAAAACCCGGAAAAAACCCAAGGTAATGTCGGATACATTTTTTACAGTTTGCTGCTCTTGAGCAAATATCAGTGTGTAGATTCAAATAACTCACTGGAAGACCTCTTACAAAAAAGTCTATTAAATTAACTGTGATAAAATTATAAACATTCTAGTAAATTTAAACAATTTGCCTCGAGGGTGTTACCTATTCCGGCCATTCTAGTAAAAGTGAAACTGTTTCAACAAATCTTGCCCGAATTTTATCTTTTATACAATGATGATAAGATTATAATAGCAACAAACTATGATTTTACGTATTTAAGCTAATAAAGAATGGAATCAAAGGAAAAGAATTCATTAAAATATAAATAAATAAAATAAATAAATTTTGTAAACATTTGAAATTTTACAATTTTTTCCCATTATATGTGTATCTGTGAAATCGATGTGCCAAACTACAACTGCTGAACAATATCTACAGTTAGTAACAGAAATAAGTATACACCCGACACGTTTTCAATTTTCCCCCTATCGATTCCTTCAAACAACCTAAGTTATAACAAACTTGTGTTTTATTTACATGAATGCAATACAAAAATCATATTTAATCCAAATAATGACAAAATTTTAAAAAGGAACAAAATTATAGCTTTTTATATTAAACTTAATAAAAATCATGTCTCAAAAATAAGTATACAGTTCGTCACATTATTAATTTGTGAAATCAAAAACATAATTAAAATCAAATACTAGTATTTGCTTCAAGTCGTTATGGCATTGATTTAAAAAAGCTTTCAGTTACAGCTGGTGGTATTTTATTCCATTCCTCTTGAAGGACGTTTGTCAGTTGTTCCTTATTTCAAATCGGATGTTTACGTATTTGTCGTTTTAAATGTTCCCATAAATATTCTATTGGGTTGGTATCCGGGGACTGTGGCGGTGTTTTCAGCTGTTTTCGCACATTGTGTAACAGCCACTCTCGTACAATGTTGGATGTGTGCTTGGGGTCATTATCCTGCTGGAAGATAAACGTTGCTCCAAGGTCCAATTTCGTAGCGCTTTCTTTTAAAATATTTCTCAAAATATTTAAGTAACCATATCGGTTCATAATATTTTCGATAAATACCAAGTATCCCACCCTGTTCGCAGCCATACATCCCAAAACCATCACAGATCCCCCTACATGCTTCACAGTGCCGGTCATATTGTTTGGATCCAATTCCGCGTTAACTTTTCTTCAAACTTTTTCACGCCCATCAGATCAACACATACTGAACTTATACTCATCAGAAAATATGACTTGATTCCAAAACGTTTGGTCATATTTGTAACTGTATCAAAACTCCTATCTATCAAACAACCGATTTCTCGCAATGATTTATGTTCCTTGTGATATTTTATAATCCGTTTTTTTAAATCATCAGAATGATTCCATATTAAGGAAAGCGTTAGCGTCAAACAATTCCATATTTTCCATATTTCTTGCTGGCATTTTGACAATTTTAATCTGCGATACCAAAAACATTGTAAAAGATTTCTATATTACATGCATAAGTATTGTTGTCCCGCCAGCCCGGTATCAGGGCTTTAAGTAAATTTGCAAAAACAATCTAGCAAAAGAAGGCTTTGGTGCCCTTCAGCTGGCAAAGCTACAGCAAAGTTCGAGGGCATGAATTAATTTACTAGCAAAGGTATTTACTTAGAATATTTTTGTAGGAGTCTAATAAATATGGTAAATGGTCAGATATGCACGAAACGCGTAATTACGGAGTTGTATAAGGCGACCTGACGTATGAAAACCTGATACCAAAGACAAGTTAGCCCTGTAGACCTGATTGTGACGATATTCTACAACTGCGCCTTGTGCACTTGCTTGTATTCCGCAGCTTTAGTATGTGGTATCGATAACGCAGCAGCCGAACAAAACTACCAACATAACTATTGCCTCAACAAGATAATTTATAATTGTACACAAGAAGAATTAAAATCTGCCAACATACATAATCACCATCAATGCTCCTAGGAGGCCTTGAAATCCTTAAGCCAGAAACCGCATTCGTATGCCTTGTGGCTGCTCTGTACTGACTCTGCCTTGACTTTGTGGATGTGAATAAAAGTCCATTAAACCATCTACATTCCCTTCCAAAATAAAACCAAAAATATTATATGTAAAAAAAAAAATAACTGAGTTATTTTAGTTACAAAATTTATTAATGATTTCAGAGCATAAAAATTATAGTTCTTAAAGTAAGTATTGGCTTAGAGAGAAATTTTGGTCGCACTTTAAATAGGAAGGTAATTTTTCTTGTAAATAAAAACATCTGACTAGTGAGTCATTGGGAATTTTTTTGTTCTTTTACCTATTGAATAATATACAAGGAATCATTTTTTACCGTTCATCATTTACTTGTGATATTTAGAGTAAACAAATGATAAAGTGCATTCACGACACTGCATTTTGTATGAATTCCAAAAAGGAAGCAATGCATTGGTTACAAATAAAAATTTATGTACGGTATTTAGAAAAGATATCGTAAATGTTCGTTATTGTCAATTGCTGTCTTTAACAAATTTCGTTCCAGGGATCTGAGTCTACAAGAAAGTGATCGATTTGGATGACCATCCAAGATCAATAATAATGTTTTGCGATCCATGTTGGAAAAAATCCACATTTAGAAAGTCGAGAAATTGCAGAAGAGCTTAGCGTTCATCATATAACTGTTAGAGGTCACCATAAATCTCTTGGGTTTGTGTTAAAGCAAAGTGTTTGGGTGTCACATGAACGCACGGAGAAGAATTTGTCTAATCGTGTAAGAGTGTGTTCATCACATCTGATTAGAGATAATGTGGAGCCGTTTTTGGACAAGTGTGGATTCTTTACGAGAATATTAAGAGAAAAAAATCTAACTGCAAATTAAGAGCATTACGTAAAGTACTGCTTCATCTGTGGTGGGACAAGAAGAATATTTTGGAAGTGCTTCTATTTTAACACCAAGAGCGAGAATTTCTTCAAAGCAGGAATTCACAGATCACCTGAAAGATGGAAACAAGTTGTAGCAAATAATGGATCATATGTAATTACCACCGTAATCGAATGAGTTGGTGCGTGACTACCATTCGTAATTCGGAGAGAACGTAGTTTTGAATCTCCGTGAAACACCAAAATGAAGAAAAACATTTTTCTAATAGCGGTCGCCCCTCGGCAGGCAATGGCAAACCTCCGAGTGTATTTCTGTCATGAAAAAAGCTCCTCATAAAAAACCAGTTGCCGTTCGGAGTTGGCTTGAAACTGTAGGTCCCTCCATTTGTGGAACAACAATAAGACGCACACCACTAATAGGAGGATGGGCTCGGCCAAATACCCACAAAGGGTGTAAGCGCCAATTATACTCATGCAAGCGGCGTGTACTCATACTGTAACACTATTTGCAGGGACTGCATTAGCTAAAACTGTCCTACCCCAACATTTTCTATAATATTGGGTAGTCGAAAAAGTCTTTTCGTATTTTGTCAATAGATGTCGTTAGAATCATCCATCTCCAGTGCTACCAATCACATTGTGTCATATCATATGGTGTTAGAAAGGTGACATTTTAAGCTTCATTTAACCAAAAAAAAATTAAATTCGGAGAAATTAAAAAAAAGTTATAGCTGTTAAAAAAAGAGTGAAAATAATGAAGAAATTCGCTATATTTTGAAATTTTTGTATAAAAAAGGGAAGAATGCCACGCAAGCCACCAATGAAATTTGTAAAGTTTACGGAGACGATACTGTATCAGTTCGTGTAGCACAAAAATGGTTCGCTTGATTCCGTTCTGGAAATTTCGATGTGAAAGATAGAAAGATAAACCTCGCTCCGGTCGACCTATCGTTGAAAAAGTCGATTAAATTATGGAAAAGATTGACCAGGACTGTCACATAAGCTGCCATGACATCGCCAAGGCACTAAACATTCATCATCAAACGGTTTTGAACTATTTAAAAAAGGCTGGTTACAAAAAGAAGCTCGATGTTTGGGTACCAAATGAATTGTCTGTGAAAAATTTAATGGACCGAATTAACATCTGCGATTCTTTGCTGAAACGAAATGAAATCGAACCATTTCTGAATCGAACCATTTCAGGAGACGAAAAGTGCATCAAATACGACAATAATGTGCGAAAAAGATCATGGCGCAAGGGTGGTGAAGCTCAACAAATGGTCGTAAAGCCAGGATTGACGCCTTGAAAGGTTATGCTGTGTTTTTGGTGGGATTGGAAAGGAATCATCCACTATGAGGTGTTCCAGGCTGCTCGGACGATTGATCAACAACTGATGAGATTGAAGCAAGCAATCGAAAAAAACGGCCAGAAGTGATCAGCAGAAAGGGCGTCGTCTTCCATCAGGGCAACGCTAGGCCAGACACATCTTTGATGACTTGACAAAAACTGGGAGAGCTTGGCTGGGAAGTTTTGATGCATCCACCATATAGCCCTGACCTTGCACCATCGGACTACCATTGCATTGTTTCGGTCAATGCAGAACTCCCTTAATGGAGTAAAGTTGGCTTCAAGAGAAGCCTGTGAAAATTACTTGTCGCAGTTTTTCGCCGAGAAACCACAAAAGTTTTACACTGATGGAATAATATCTCTAGAAGAAAAATGGCAAAAGGTGGTAGACCAAAATGGTACATATTTGGTTTAGTAAAGTTCATTACAAATATAAAAAAAAATTAGTTGAAGTTTGATTAGACATACGAAAAGACTTTTTCGACTACCCAATATATGTCAATGGCCAAAAACAATATTAAGTTATACTCAATTTAAAGAAGTGAGCAAAAGAGTGAGAAAAAATAAACAAAAATATATAAGATCGTATATAAGTATTTATATATCAGTCTCAATAGCTTCTTACCAAAATGGTGATTCTGAAAGTGACTATAATGTCAACTTTTAATCTTAAAAAAAAATCATCAATATTTCCCTAATGCTTAATATAAGAATGAAAGACAGGTATGTTGAAAATAAGAATAAGAGATAAGGAAGAAGGAAGAAGGAGAAATGCAAACCAGTTTGAAAAAAATATATTTAATACTCGTATATACATATATAACGGATACAATTTGGGTACAATTTTCTTCGTTTGCCAAAATTACAAAGAAAATGCAGTCCATTTGAAACGTTAACACATTCTGCAGCAAACTTAACTTTACTTTATCCTTGGAAGATCGATTCAAATTATTAACTTGACTATGCCTGTGTGTGGGTTCGATCACATTTTCAATTAAGTTATCTGCTTATAATACAAACAAGTGGGTGAAATGACTAATTATAATAAATAAATACAAAAAAAAAATGTTTACATAAGAAACCAGATGTTTGCTTAATGATTTTTGTTCAATCGTCTACATTGTGGTGGCTGAAGCTCAAAGCTCATGGCAACAACACTTTTGCACTTCCCATCTAAGTAATTTGGTTGTGTATTCGTTCAGCTTACTACTCTTATTGTTTGCACTTCAGGGTTGCTATTAATTTTATTACCATATTTTTCTTGGCAATTTCCATTTTATTTTATTGACTGCCACTTGTCGGCAGAACACTGGCGCAGGCTGGTTCTCAGTTTCACTAACGATTTCACTCAACTGAAGTGTGGAAGAGTAGCAGGTCGACTTGTGTATATATTCATATTATATAGAAATTTATATATTAAGGTGGCTAATATTTTTAGCGCAAAGAAATTCATAAGCTGTTACTAGTTGTTGGAAATTTCTCAACAGAAGTCGCCAGAAGAAGAAACCAAGAAAAAGTAAAAACAAAAAAGAAATTATAGTGAAGTTTATATGATAGATAAGAATACTCGTATTTTTAATTTTTATTTAAAAATTATAATAAACAGTTTGGTGGTTGTTGGTGTTTGATTTTAGTGCTGGTTGGTTGGTTGAAGTGGCGATTCATTCGGAATTTACCTGGCGCTTCCACACTATTTACTTGTATGTGCCACATCCTCGTTACTAACTTCTTTACCAGTTATTTACATTATGATTATATCCAGTCTCTGCAGCTTAAGAATCTTATTAGAGTGTTGGCGTCTAAGCCAGATAGTTCATTGAGACTCCTGAGTAATGGCTTGCCCAGGGTTGACATTCTCTCCTTTCATAGGGCAGGACATTCGCAGAGGAAATAGAAAATCGTTTGCTTCTTCTCTGGTTGTTTACAACTATGACCGTGTGTTGTTGCCCATTTTGGCTGATATTTCCAAAAGCTAATTGGCTGATAGACCAAAAGCTAATTATGAATACCTTGAGGTTCCAGGCGTCCCGTAGTTTCATATTTATCAACGTTGACGTTTGTTTGAGGTTATCGGCAGGCCATCACGTTTTGTTAATTTTGCATGTCGTTTGGTCTCTCCATCTACAATCCTCGATTCGCAGGTATTTTGAGGAAATCGTAGTCTTGATTGCACACAGTGGTGTAAATGCGTTATTCATAGTAGATCTTCCCCTTGCCAGTTCATCTGTTTTTTTGATACCTTCAATATTCCGATGTGCCGGACCCCAAATTAAGGTAACTTTATGGTTGGTGGTAAGATTTTTCCTACTTTATTCCACCAGTTTAGAAGTTATTTAGGCCAAATCCAGTGCTTGGATTTCAGCTTGGCTAACCAAAAACTCCGATGTTGCCGCTAAAAGCTTGCCTACATGCTTCCCCAATTGCTAGAGCATTCGCCTGGAAGACACTGCAGTCATTAGGATTTAGATTTTTAGATTTTCCTTGATTTTTCATTTCTAAGTTTATAAGAATGTATACCAACTCCAACTCACAGTCTATTTCATAGTCATCTCTATAGACTGTAGTCGCGAAGTTGCTTAGTGAGAGTCTCTTACTGCATTTCGCCTGAGATCCAATAAGCGTGCAACGTTTATTTTCAACAAGACGGCGCTACGTGCCACACAAGCAATGAAACCATTGATCTTTTACGGGAAAAGTTTCCGGACCGTATTATATCTCAAAGAGGTGCTTTCAATTAGCCACCGAGATTTTGTGATTTAACACCTTGTGACTTTCTTCTTTGGAGCCACGTGAGAGAAGGTCTACGCCAACAGCCCAGGGTCGATGAAAGACCTCAAAGATAGAATTCGTGAGACTATCGGGGACATAGGGCAGCCACTTTGCAATTCGGTTATGGAAAATTTCACGAAAAGGATATTGTCCTGTAAGCGTGGTCGTGGTGGCCATTTGCCTGATGATATTTTCCACTTTTAACGGCATACCTTCCTCTTTATACTGAAATAACCATCCAATCATTTATATTAAAAATTAGAATTTTTCTTTGAATATCAAAATAACACCTCTTATTAATAATCCATTTATATGGTTCTTAAAAAAAAACGCAAAACTAAAACATAAAGTTTGTTCATTAATTTCATTTAATATGTTTTGCAGACAATTAAGTAAAGCGATTTCCACCGTTGAAATTTTTTTTTGCAACGCTCTATTAATTTAATTAAAAAAGCCTTTTTCGCCATACGAGGTTCGTTCAAAAAGTTGTCAACGTTCAAAAAATGGTTCCCAAATAAAGGTATGTTGCTGACGATACGGAAAGCGGAAAACAAATGTCATAAAATTTAAATGACGTCGAATTGATGATGTTGTGTGAACTACTATCGTTCTAAAAAAAATTGTTGTTTTTTTTTCTGACCTTTAAAGTCAAAAAAGAGTGAAGTAACAGGTTTTCATGCACGTAGCACGTATACACGATAACGAAATTCATACGGAACATCGGACATCTGTGAATACCGGAATATGTCGCTAGCAACATACTTGTTTTTGGAAGACTGACAACTTTTTGTATGGCCAAAAAAAATTGTTATTTTTAATCAATGGATCGCAAAATAAAATAATGAAAACAAAAATAAATAATCTTTTTTGGTTTCCGTTCCACACGCTTTTAAAGAAACACCCGAAAACCACCATTTCAAATGAGGCGAGGGCTTTAAGGGGCCTAGGTAGGAACGGAGACTAATTCGTATATGTATTATATGATAAGTGTTATTTTGAATCGATAATTTCCTTCAAAAACTTGGGTGAGAACAGCAGACCAGAATGTGTGTGGAAAGCTGAATGAACTACTGAAAAGGCGGAAAAGTACGTAGCTAAAATAATTTCAAGACGTATTTTAGAAAGTTCTTGACTTCACAAAATTACCTCTTTTCTCAGCCTCTTTTATCCTGAATTTGTCAACGGAAACACCTTAATGTGACCTTAAATCGACTCACAGTTGAAATCACTTCTAATATGCACGTTTACTGTTATTTTTCGTAGCTTAAATTTTCATTTTTTTTCCGGATAACAAAGCTTACTCATTTAATGCCCATAGGGTCAGTGTGGAAAGGCAATTGCTTCCTTGCGCATATGTTTACTATGCTAAATACATATGTATTTGTGAACTCTCTCACACATGCGTACTAAAATTTTTGCAAATAATCATAAGTTTTCTGTTAACGCGTCAGCCACATTTATGGATCTAATCATTGTGAACTCCATTGTTTGCATTTCCTTTGTAATTGTTTGTTAGCCTGCCACCTTTGTTTGTTTTGTTTTCCATTTGGTTTTTCTTTTTTTTTAGTTGGTTTCTCTTGGGCAATCGCCACTTATTGCGCATAATTTTGTTATATTTTATCAGAATCACTTATTTTTATTACTATGTTGCCAAAATTTTGCAACTTGTTGTTTTAGGAATTTTTGTAATGTTGCCCAAAGGTAACGGTAAACATATTTAGTAAAAGAATACTCATATATACAAGGTGGCACACATTTTTTAAAATTATATTTGATACTTGTGAAACAGATAGCGCAGTATAAAAGTCAATTTAATAATTAATCTCAATAAAAATTTTTTTAGGTTTAAAGTTTTATACCCTTGTAATTTGATACGAAACTACTCACATAAGATTAACTGAACGAATCTCGACATTCGTACAATATAATATCAAACTCATTTTGTGGATAATGTAACAAACGAGGAACACGAAGGTTTTTTTATTGAAATAGGTACTGGTAATCCTTCCGCCGGGTTCAACAACCCCCATCGTGTAAGAGTTGCAGTATTGAAGAAGATACAGAATCCATTGAGCCCTTCCTGCTGAATATTTTGTACACTGAGTAGTGCGCTTCAGAGTACGACTAAGTACTAATCCATCGAGAATATGACCACATAAGGCGTATCCTCACTGGAAGAGAGAATTAGATTTGCCAAAAGATTGGCATGGAGATAGCCCAGAGGCATTCTTTTCTGTGCACGACAATGCTTCTTTTTATGGTATGTTCGTTTGTTTCTTTTTAAGATATTGAGTACTCTGCAACATGCAAAATCACTCCTACAGTAATAAATTTTGTTTAAGTACAGTTTAGTATTAACAATATTACCATTGTTTGGGCGCTGCTCTGTATTAACTACGCCAGACTACAGGCAATTTCCATTAAAGTTGATTGTATGTGCTTCGACGTGTAGACAATAAATATACAAAATGAGTGGCCTGCGCCTGGTTGGTGCGATAAGAATACATACCTACATACAAACATACTTCGCAATCTTACATATATTACTTTGTAATATTTTAGTTTGTGTGTAGATAAAATTTTTAACTGCGCAAAATAACTTTCGGCATCACAAACCAACAGAGCTGATTGTTCTTGTTTTATTTTATTCATGTACATTTAAAGACTTTTGCGAACACATACTTTAACACGTCTGACGTCTGAATGTATGGCTATGTAGCATGCCACGTTCACCACATTTTAACGACATTCCAACAAGTCAACAACGTGCTTACGTCACACTTACCTACACCTGCCAGGGCAACTAGTTATGAGTGTATTTGTACATGCATGAGTAGAGTTGTTTGGTGCTGCAAGAGCTCGTAAAGAAACCGCAAAGTGAAGCGAAAAGACATGCCAATGTATAGATGCTCTCATGCATGCCCACGTATATACACACACACATACATACACACACATCTTTATACACATATACTTTATGGTTGAGAGAGCAATGCAGCAGCAATTGATAGAGGTGAGATTGTTTATGATGGTGCACTAAGTGTAGATATAACTGTATATGATATGTAGTTGCATAAAGAATTTCTATGTAGTCGAGTGTTAAAAGTGTATGTGTGTGTGTGTGTGGGTTTGTAAACTGCATGCATGTAATTAGTGCCATCCAAAGTAATTGCCAACGTGACTTGGTCACAATTGCTGGCTGGTTGCAGAGTAGGGGGAAGCTACACAGATATTTGTGCAGAGAGCAGGTAAATGATTCGAGCTCCACTTTGTTAAGTAAATATGGACGTGTGTGAGTGTGTGCAAGGGAGATACGTAAGTTGGTATACATAGAACTGTCACGAATGCACATATGTCTTTATAGCACGTACTTCCACATGGTGTATGCCAACTGGAAAAAGTAAAGTTAGTTAGATTAATTTCTAGTTCGCAGCTTGCAATGCTGTGGGAAAAAATAGCAAGTCTGGCAGGGATTATATTGGGGTCAGAATTCAGGAAATTGCGTAGAAAACAATGCCGGGTGATTTTTGTAATGAGTTCGCTTTAAATCCGTAGTTAGTTAGCGTCCACAATTCTTTCTCTACTATGCCAAATTCTTTTTTGTACTTTTTCAAAAAACTAAAGTTTTCTTTTGTTTTTAGTTAAAATTTAAATATGTCGATGGCTACTGGTGATATTTATTGATCTAAAAAGTGCTAACACGCATAATTTATAAGCTGTTTGCTAGTATTTGAGTAAAGAAAAACATTTACTCTATTTAAGGGTATAAGAAATTGTCTGCGTCGTTGAAGAAAAATAAAAAAAAAAAAACAAAAAAAAAAACAAAAAAAAAAATATCTTCCACAGATCTAATTATGAGAAACAAAATTCAATCAAAATTCAATAGACAAAATCAGACAAGCTGCAGCGAAATGAGTGGCCCTATGTACAGCACTACTCGGCGTACGAGTATATGAACGTAAGTGAGCTAAGATGCATATGCTTGGGTTTTTAAATTTTGTTAAGGACTCTTTACCTCTGCCCACATTCATAGACCTTCTAGAATACAGATTTTCAAGATGAAATAGAGGACCCGAAGCTCACTTTTTGCTTTTATTGTGTTTGGACGAGCTCCTCCTCCTGTTTGTCGCATGTGTCTTGATGTTCTTGCACAAATGAAAAAACTTACAGTTTTATGTTGCTTCGGAATGGCAGATGGTTTCTTATGAAGACCTTTTTCACGGCAAAATCCAATCGGAGATTTGCCATTGCCAGTTGCGCAGTAACCGCTGTTAAAAAGAACTGTTTTTGTGCACTTCCGGTGCTCGCTACATTCTTTAAAAATTCCCACTAAAGTCCCAAAATGTATACTTGCTTGTGTTCACTAATAACTACGCAAAGAATACTCCGATTTGCGTACATTGTTTTGCACATATCTTCAAGCTAATTTCTACTGGAAGGATAGAAATAGCACAAGTTTTAAAAGGGGCAAGTCTATAAGCCAAATGTGGTTAAAAAATCACAAAAAAAATTTTCAAACTCCACCAAATCAAAAACGACTCAAACGATTGGGGTATTGTGTTTCTTGCTATACAATTTTTTTCACTTAGCATTTATAAAATTTATAAATTATTTCGTGTTAATATTATAAAAAAATAATAATATAGGTATATATAAAAAAAAAAAACTTAAAAAAAAAATAAAAATTGGTATTTCCAACTAAGATTAGAGTATTGTGTTTTCTATAAATTTTTTTAGATATTTACTACTAAGAAAAGCAAAATTGCTTAAGTGGCAGCGCGAAGTATTTGCTGCTAAAATACTAAAAGTTAGCTGAAAACTTAAGAATCAAAAAAAAAAAAAAAAATACTGCAAACTATTAAACAGCAATATTTTATTAAAATCAAACTAAAGATATAAATTTGTTTTTATAACTTGGAAACCGCGACAAACTATCGCAAAAGAGGTAGAAAGGTAACCACATCCACACAATTGACTTTCTGCTAGTCATACATCTCATCTGCCTCTATTTCCCTGCAGGGTTATTTCGCAAACGGTGCGCAGCTGTACTTATTGGTGCGTACATTTTGTGGTTAAAAAGGAGAACGAAAAAATACGAAGCATGTCACGTAACTAATTTCAATGAGCACATTTGAAACACACCTGTGTAGCGGCAAAGACAACAATAACAACAGCAACACAATAAGAAATTCGGCCAACAAGCATCAATAAAATCCCTATGTGAGTGAATAACAACACGAATGTGGTGAAGAAAAAATACAAAAAGTTCGACGATTGTGGTGCGCATTGGTGCAGTTATTGGCAATTATTGAGGTCATAGTATTCGTGGTGACATTTGCTAGTGAGCGGTTGTGATTGTTGTTATTCCTAATACATTTTTTTTCTTCGCTATCTTTGCGCTGATTCCAATAAATTCAAGTGTGACACTTGAACTGGACACTTGAACACGAAAGTCAAGGGTCTAATACATACTTATATAAGTATGTGCAAAGTGGTTGTTACATAGGTAAGTATAACATTTTTACTAAATAAAAAAATATGATTTTGAGTGATGGAAATCTCTATTTTTTACCTTTACCCACTCCACTGCTTGTCTGCTTCCATTCTGCAACTGTCTAGTTCACAACTGTTAAATATGGTTGCGGGATGATGCCGATTTCGAAAGTTATAAATCTGCCGATAGGGTGATTAATTTTGTGCCATTAGTTGGAATTGAAGAAATAATGTTTCTTTTACAAAATGTTTTTGTTTTCTCTTCAGGGAACAAAAAGAAAAAAGAATTAAGCAATCTTACACCTAACATTAAATGCAGTTGTAAATTATAATCCTATAAATGTGAAAAATTATACACTGCGTTAAATAACTATGGCAGTTGGACCTATTGACAATTAATTTGTTTCTACACCATGTCTGCTGGCAGAGCTGCACATACTGTCGAAAGTGGCATTATCAAAAGTCGCCTCTATATCCTAAAAGATGGCCATAGCGTAGTTCCTTCTGCCGATGGCCTGCTCTATCCTAGCAACAAGGTTTTGCGGTGCCGACTCGCAGGATTTTCCGCTTTGAGAGGCACGCTGAAATGGAGAGAGTCGGTGAACTTTCAGCAACTTCTGACGCATATTCAACTCTACTAGCCGTTCGAAACTGAAAGAGGTCATACTTATAGTTCTAAAGCTTTTGGAGTTGGTGTAGTCATCTCTCCCAACCTTAGGGATGAAAGCGACCCTCACCAACCTCCACGACCGTGGTATATAAGCCAGTGCAAAGCATGCAGTGAAGATTTTCTTCAGAGCTGCAGTCACTGACGCAAAGCCTTTCTTCAGCGTGGCGGGATAAATGCCATCTGGTCTGGGGAACTTGTAGCCACCAAAAGATTCGATGGAAAACCGAATGGCGGCTTCATTTGCCGTAGATCTGGCAACGTACCAGTCACGCCGACAAGGTGTAGCAGCTCTGACAGCAGCCTTTTTCGTTGAGGGCTGTTGCCGTGTCACTCAGAGATTCAATACCGCTGCAGAATTCTCTAAAAGAGGCCCTTTTCCACTCCCGAATAAGCTTCTTGTAGTTCCTCTGAATATGACGATATCGCTCCCAGTACTCAGCAAGATTAGTCTTGTTCCTTACTTAAGTTTGTGAAGATATAGTTTATTCTCCTACAGAAGCCATACAAATTCAAGTTTCAAACTTTGTGCAAATTTGAAAAAGTTCAACAAATTTGCACCGAAATTTCGAACTTTTTAATCAGAATGTTTAGAAAATTTCTGAGTATGCAGTTTTATAGCCTGTGAAATTTTGGTGCGGATGTTTTAAGTGGCTCACAAATTGCGTTGATTTTGGAGTTTTTTTTTTTTTTTTTTGCTGGTGTTCTTGTGCATTTTCTATATGTAACGAATGTTTGTAATTTGTTTTATATGGAAAGGGTAGTAGGATAGTTTTCATTTGCAAACCAAGTAAAGAGTTTCAAGTGAATCTCTTTATCATCTGTATAACGAAAGGCTTGAAACGTATGGTAATAAACCAAATTAGATTGGGAGCGTTGTTGGTAAGTAATTCACCAAAGCTTAGGTTCTTGTTAATCATGTAGGATTTTGTACCTAAAACTAAAATAAGGTAGGAAGCAGCAGAACACAAAATGGAGACTGCGGCTGAAATCGAAAGGGATTTTGTCGATGCTACCTTTATCTCTATGAGCTCAGCTGTCCGATGAATTTGGTGAATATAACTATCTCACGGTGGAACCAGTTTAAAAATATATTACTACAGGTACAAAAAATTATTTGCATTTTATGCCAGAGGCTGAAACAGGTTGCATTATTTCGCCACTCTTATGGATAGAGAAAATTTCAACCAAATTCAAGCTTGTAATTACACAAATGTTCACAAAATCTCTTAAGTCTCTCTATGCAGAAGCATGGATGCATGATGAATCGTAGAATTGTGAGGTAATCCAAAGAGAATAACTATATAACTATAATTATTATTATTAATTAATTTTATATTGCATTTAGAAACAAGCCCCAACATAAAACTTAAAAAATAATTGTAAAATTTCAACGTCCAAATTCGATTACATTACTGCCACTGGCAAATGTCATCCTATGAAGGGTATATATTATAATTTATATTAACGTTTCACCCTAATAAGGATAAAATACTTAAGCCGCTCATATTAAGGTAGCAAGCAAATGGTCAACAATACATTATTCTGATAGATATATATGCAAGGCGTGTTGCTAATCCTACACCTACGCCAATAAGGAGAGTCCAGCAATAAAGTAATAATTCAATGCATGCACACATGCTCATGTTTTACCCACTCCAATAGAGATATTAATTAATATTCCATGTACCGCCTTAACTTTCTCTCAACAGCAGGAGAAGGTAAAATGCCCTAAGCCATCTACTCAAGTGCTAATCCCAATTCCAACGAAAATACACTTGGCAAATGTGAGCCTGCCGTTTATCTAATGCACCACAAAATTGTTTGGGTTTGCCCTGAAATATTACAAGGGCTGGAGAAGTTAAAAATAATTAATTTTATCTTTAAGTTTTCTTAATGATGATGAAAGGATTCAACTTATACCGTTTATTGCATATGAGCCCACACATAATATTGCCGTTTTGATTAAATTTTATTTCCAAATTAAATATTATATGTTAAAATAATTCAAACTTTTAAAATCCATCAAATCTATGTTTAGTAATAAGGAAAGGCAAAATAATTGTCTATAAAATAAAAAAATCGTTAGTCATCTCTCGGCCATAAAAAATCGTTAGTCATCTCTCGATAGCGCAGTCCATTCACCTGTAACACCTGTTATTGGAAGACCCTTTACTTTATAACAAAAAATATATATAAAAAAATGTATATATGTATGAAACTTTTTCGTTATTTTTCTTTTAATATGAGTATATCTTATTGATGTACAATATAAATAACACCAGTTCCAAACGCATTTTGAAATTTTCATGTTTCTAAATTTTTCTACACCTGAAAATCGATTGAGATAACATAGACATGATATAGTCGATTACATCATGAAAAATATGATTTAAAAAAGAAAAAAAATATGCGAGTAAACGCTGTCCCCAGGGTTAAGTGGGTTAGCCTGCTTGCGGTATGATAGGGGTGGAAAATTTAGAAACATGAAAATTTCAAAATGCGATATCTCAGCGAAAAAAATGACATTTGAGCAAACTCAACGCCATTTGAAAAAATAAAGCTTGTATTTAAAGATGCCATCCTTTAATTTTGGTGAAAGAAAACATCTGCAAGGCTACATAACCTCAAATATGGGCAAAAACGGTGTTTTTTGCACTGTTAGATAAGGATATCTCGAAAACCAGAGCTGATAGAGCAATTCTGAGGCCAGATTTGGATTCAGCGCATCATAAACCTTCGGAAATATATAGTCTGGTTTCTGGGTCTGCATTTTGGTTAAATTTTGTCGGCCTGTGTAATTTTTAGAATTTGATTACACTGCACAACACAATAAAAAAAAATAATAATAATACTGCAGAGTTCAGACAATGCAGTGTAGTATAGAGTTTACGGAGGAATTTGATTTTAGTTTAAGTGTTCGCCCTTTTGCACATTCTTACGGCAAATCGGCATAGGAAGCCAAACTGCACGGCACTTAGTTGGGCAATGCTCTGATGTACGCATTAGGGGTGCTAATCAAGGTGGGATCAAGAGACCATAGCTCAATAATAAGGCTTTTCTAAAAACCATAAGTAAAGAAAATAAGATCAATAAATAAATTCTTGCTTGGAAAAGTTTCTTCGGTCATGCTCAAGGATAAACTTTTGAATTGTGCAGTTAAGCTCCTTTTTTGACAGAAAAAGGTAGAACCACCACCAAGTAGTTTAGAGCATATAGCTACAGTGAACGCAAAACCATCTACTTTTTTCTTAATTTAATAATAATTTTAATGTTTCTTTTTATTTTTTTTATTGGTACACTTAAAAGGAACTTCATCTCGAGCCAATTTATTATTTATATTAAAAAGATCTTGCTTCTGGAAGCTTTATTAATTTCAATTGTATTCGCTTCTCGTTCTTATTTGCAAAAGCTACATCGAACTCAATATTTAATTTTTGTTGAATTTCCAGCCGAGCGATTCTTTAACGTCATATACGCACAAACAAAATATTCACAAATATAATTCTCTCCGTTTGTTCATCTGATCCATATACAGAGCAAATTAATTAATGTTTTACGGTCTGTTGCAGACTGAAAAAATTAATACGACTGCCAATGCCAAAAAGAAGTTATTATTTCCCTCATACTACCAAAACGAACTTTGTTAATGGCTTATTTAAATGCGGTAAGTTGCACTCAGATGTCCTTGAAAAAAATTGTTACATCTTCATTTGCTTCGCCCACAAAGTATTTACCTGGCTACCTAATAGAATTTCTTTGTCACCATGTCAACGCAGCAGTCCAATAGAGAGACGTAGAATGTTAAGAATGAATCACACAAGCTTCTGAACTTTCTAGTGATGACCTTCGTGTCAAGTTATATAAACATATGTAATTTATTTGTATGTGGGTGTGTACATATTTATTATTCAAATGTGACAACATTGAAGATTAATGGTGGTTTACAATGTTGAGTATTTTTGTTTGAATACAAGTTTCTTATTTGGAAGAACTCCTGATAAAGAGAGATTAACGAGAAGGTAAGACTTAGCGTATGAGTAACATTCAATTACCTGAAATTGAGATGAGAAAAATTGTTGTTTTAAATATGAAATACTACTTTCGTAGTGTTTTTGTTCAGGAGTTTAGCCAAACTGTTCAAAAGTAAGCTTTTAATGAATTTTAGACTAATGAGTTTACTGACGGAAAAGGGATAATTTGGCCTTTATTTACCTTTAAAAGTGCCAAATAGGTTGAATAATATTCAGTGTAAAACATAAATAGATGTATGCACATTATCAATTAATAACAATAATAATACATTTCATATGTATGCAAGTTCGATTTTTCAACCCATAGAAGCTTGAACCAGTCACTTTGACTGGTACTTGAATAAATGTCGGCGGGCGCCGTAGCCGAATGAGTTGGTGCGTGATTATCACACGGAATTCACAGATAGAACCAGTTGGTTCGAATCTCGGTGAAACCAAATTAAAATCGGCAGGCAATGGCAAGCCTCCGAGTGTATTTCTGCCATGAAGAAGCTCCTCATAAAAATATCTGCCGTTCGGAGTCGGCTTGAAACTGTAGGTCCTTTCATTTGTGGAAGAACATCAAGACGCACACCACAAATAGGAGGAGCTCGGCCAAACACACAAAAAGGATGTACGCGCCAATAATATATATATATATTAGGCCGGGTCGATTTGTGGGGAGGCAAAAAAATGGCCCATTGCTCTGTGAAAATCATATTCTAGGGATCAAAATAAGAAACTTTGCCGAAGAAACCATACCTCTAAAACGAACTCTGATGTCCCCCAATTTGGGTCGAACTTTTAGTGTCTTTTCTATAACTCACTTAAATTAATTTTTTCATTTACATATGTTCTGACTAAATAAATTTCTTAAGAGAAAAAATAGATATTATTACAAAGTTGGTGGGGGTCGGTCATACATTTGGACTCATTGGAGCACTCTAAGTGGGTCAAAGTGACCCTGATACCTGAATATTTTAAATATTCTGACTAAGAAAGTTTGAAATTCTTATCAAAATTTGTTGAATTTTTTAATATTTTATATAAAGTTTGAATCCTTGCTTTAGAATAAACAACAATAAACAAAAATTTTAAATATTAAATCAAAATAAATAAATTTAAAAAAAATTGCACTGCAATTCACTGCTAATATTGTGAGGACAAGTGTACATCCGCAATGTAGAAATGGGAACAAAAAATGATGACTATAGCCGTCCTTGTGCTGATTAGCATTTATTTGGCGAATACGACTACTGCTCTAAGCTATTGCTTATTTTGTTATTGAGCATTATGTCCTCATTGAAACACTAAGTTAATTTTAAGCGTTATGCGCTGTTCTTTATTTAACGAACTAATTACAACTATACTTAAAAATATTGTCACCTACTTGTCCCTATGCTCGGCACAATTCGGTAACGGTGTTGCTGTTGGTGCAGCTCGCACTGACGTTATTGTTGTAGAATTTCTCGCTGGCATTGCTGGTTCAGGCTGCACTGTCGTTGTTGTTGTATCACTCGCCGGTAAGCTTGGATTTATGAGGGGCGGGAATACGCTGATGCGAGCAGTTCACGCGCTTTAATGGTTGCAAATATTTTGTAAACAGATATTTTTAGCTAATTACCTATACCACAAATTTTTGTTATCAAAAACAGAAATATAAATCAATGTTAGTTAAGTGTCCTTTCGAATTGCAAGTTATTACAAATTTCCATCTGATTTTTTATTTTATTTTTCATTTATAAAAACTTCGCAACCTCCATACTTCAAAAGCCACCGTCTTTTTCAAGGCTGCGATATGCCATCTAACTCCACAAATTTTGTTTTAAGTTCATGGTGACGTGTTTTATTAAAATACAAAAATAATATTGGCGATAGGCATAGTTTCACTGCAATTCATATAAACGTAGCAAATAAAATAATATTCATTTCAGAGTTCACTTTTCTGATCTCGCAAACAACATTAAACAAAAAAAAACGAAAAAGCAATCCCCGCTAGACTTCTTTAGTAGACGAGTATAGGTTTGTATGAAAGAGTGTTTACCGAAATCTGTTTGTATAAAAGATTGTTTACCAAAATCTCTGAATTTTTGTTATGAAAACACTTTATGTCAATCAAGATAAAAATCTTCATCATAACCAATAGGTGTACGCACCCTTTGCTGTGTCGTTTATCGTTACTGTTGCGGATGCAGCTTTTTGGCTGTCAAAGCTCAGCTGTTAAGTGAAACGAAAAGGGAGTAAAAAGAAGAGAAAAGTATTAAGCAACCGAAAAGTTCAGTGATGAGCAAAACGCAAGCAGATATGCACCTCTGCACCCAAGCAACTAAAAGCCAAGCTGCACAAAGACAGATCACACATGCATCCCACATACCATATATGAAAGTACACATGCCGATGCTTAAGCTGGCATGTTTACCAAAGGAAATAATGTTAAAAAAAATAAAATTGAGGTAAACGTCGCACGTGGATATTGGCGGGATTGGCAGCTGATATTGTCGCCAAAATTAAAGAAAAACAATACCTCTATAGACAGGAATACTATGTACATATATGTACGTAGCGGCACAATAACGGTTTTATATTGTAATGTGTGTATAAAAAATGGAGCAGCAATAACGGCAGAGTGAAGAATAACAATACAAAAGAGTATATCCTTGCGTAAATATGTTTGTGAGAAAAGATTTAAAGGATAACGTAGCGTAACATGCATTTCTTAGCATCAGCAGGTGAATGCAAATCTTATATATTCTGACGCTTTTACTTACTTTTGTGAGTGTGTGTGCAGTAAGTAGATAAAGTGTAGCGAAATGTGTTCCTTGTGCGAGTAAAATATAAGCTAAATCCGGAAGAAGTCTATGAAGAAGTAAAATTACTATCAGAACAAACTGGTTGTGTGTGTATAAGGGTTTGTGGTAAGTAGTAAAATAGTAAAAGAGACAAGAGAGTCGAACAACAAAAACAAAAAGGAGCAAAAAGAAAGAAATAAAATAAAAACAATCGAAATATACAAGTCAACAAAAGACACAAACAAAGCAATAGTAACAAGAGCAAGGCTACCTACTGGCAGCCAAAGGCAACGAAGTGCAACAGACTGCAACAGATTTGTGGCTGTGAACAGAAGAAAGTTCGTGCACACACATGCACACATGAAACTTCACCTTGCACCCTGTGTTTTATTGCGGTTAAGAAGCATTGTAACTTTCAACAATGTTGGTACAAACAATGCTAAAAACAAAAAGAACAAAGAGAACTTGCTGAGCTAATTTTATTATGGAGCGTTTGACGTGAAGTGGCTCATACGCCCTGGCGTACGAGAAAATAAGTACAAGTGAGAGTTTGAATATCTTCACCGAGAATACTTATTAAGTAGGTAAGGTTTAAGCTGAATTTCATTCTAGTTCATGGTGGGCATCTTAAACTTTAAAGTTTGAAATGGCTGATATAAAAAAGTGTGAGAGAGATATAGCGGAAAAACGACACAGGGCGCAATATTGGTTAACATTTATTGGTGACCTTCTATAAACACTGTGAGACAGTCGCACAATTCCATGAAAAAATATGCGGAAAAAACTAACGTATGACTAACATTATTGACACGATTTACGCTCATTAACTCATCAAGTACACTTTTTAATTAACTTGCATCAAAAAGACCCACTAGCTAGAAGTTAGGAGGTTAGAAAGTTCCATAAAAAATAGTTTGCTAAATTTTATAACAGGTCTCTGAATATATATAATGGTGTCATTTGCATGCCACACATGTATATCTAATAGTTCATGTAAACTAAATCATTTTTGACCAAATAATCTAAGCTTTAAATCGCTATAAAAAAATAAAATGTGTTGAGGTGGAGCTACATAAGCACATTGAGGCTTGCGTGGCTAATACCGCCTGTACACTCATTGGAAGAACCAAAGAATGGACAATTTTTCTCTGTCAAACCCGAAAAATATTGCAGAGGTAGGTGAGAAGATTAATAATCTATCTAAAGAGTAGTTGAGTGAGTCAATATTCCTTTAACTCCATTAAACTATTTGGCCCTCCCGACCAGGAAGAAATAGCCATAACAGATAAGGAGTAACGCCACCGTAGTTGCAAAAAAACGAATCCATTATGCAGTTAAATAATTACAGCATAGAGACTAATTGATGAGTTTTGAAAAGATATTTGTTTATTATTTAATTATAATAATTTTGTTTTCGCAAATATAGTTTATTCTCTTACAAGCGAATTGGAAGTTAAATCTCAAACGTAGAAATGTCAGCAAATTTTCATAATTTTTAATCAAAATTAAAAAATCCACTATGCAGTTGTATACCCCATTGAATTTTGGCAAAATAAATGCCACATTTTAAGTAACTCAAAAATCGCGTTTATTTTGAAAATTTGTTCGTTAGGTTTGGGTGTTTTCTTCTACATGACGCTTCTAGCGGACGCTATAAACGAAACTGTGTTTATGAAAAATTTGCGTTACCAAATGATTGCAGTTATTTTTGAATAAGTAGGCAGATATAATTAAATAGATTTTCAGGAGCTAATGCTACTTGATCAAATGCGTGCTCCTAAAATGTTGCACACTTGGCTTGCGTTTTGACTACTTCAGCCTGCATTGAAAGTAAAACAATAAATACAAATGCAAAACGAGTAGAAAAAGTATTCATAGGTATATTCACCTACCAGTATTGCGTCTGCCTGCTGCTTCGAAATTTTTGCGAAATTATATCTTGCATTACAGTGTATTGCGTTTTCTCCTTGGGTTAGATTAATCGGTATTTTTTTGTGTGATTAGCTCTGCAGTCCGGACTTCCACCTAATTTAAAACCACTTCATAGTGCAATAATATAGAGACAGCCCCATCACCCAAAAAAAGTTAATGTGAATTCTTATACCTACATCTTCTTCGGGAATAGTTCAGAGCAGTACTCTTTTCACATAGTCCATCCCGAGTAAGCTCAACGCTCTTTGGCCCAGTTCTGAGAGTGGTGCTTTGGGAATGGGAGTGTTTTCAGTGACAGGCATTTCGTATTGCCTTCACCGATTTCCGACTTTTCAAGGCACGCCAAGTGAAAGTAAAAAAAAAATAAAAATTATTGTGTTTTAGTGCCGTCATGAATTGTAACTTACCACCTTTCATTGAGCTGCAGATATTTCTGCCCTATTAACGTCATTAAGAAACGGTGCTTGCTTCTTCCATTATTTATCCGTAAATGTTCTCTTCCGGTACCTCGTCGGCCATTTCATTGTATTGCTCTATGGTCGCTCTTCCACTGCGGCTTCTTTTATCCCTTTTACTTTAGAAATCGCCAACGAAAAAATATTTTAAAGTCTCTCTTTCAGATAATAAATATCAAATAATAAAAACCCATAGCCAAATTTGCCACATTACTTCTTGCTATGCAGACGATCTTCGTTATCTTTTTCAACGTTGTACTTAACAAATTTTGTCGCTAAGGGTTTTTATTATGAATTACACATTCGTTACTGCCAGCTACAAGCTTTGTTCGTAAACAATAACGATGCACGATCGCTAGTAATTTTAGAATGGCCAAACAGGGCAGACTCCGCGGCATAGGAGAAACTTTTGGTTAGGGGTTCTTTAGCTTTTTCTTTTAAGAAATTAAGGGGTCAGATACCTGTAAAATTTCGAAGAAAAAAATTTGTTTTTATTATTATTTTTATTTTAATCCTTTAAGAATATGTGAAAAAAATTTTAGAACATAAATTTAAGTATTTCTTATATTATAGATCGTCAACCGTGACGACTCCATTCATTGCGTTCGAGTGCTGGGAGAGGTATAGTTATGTATTCAAACTTTAGACGCGTTTTTCTCAAAACCATATTTTTCAAATTGGCGTACACGATAACTCGAAAAGTTATTTACCGATCTTCCTGAAATTTTGCACACACCTTTTTTTGATATTATCTTTCTATGTGAATTTACAATTCGAAGATTTTTCGCAAAAATAATTTTTCGAAGCAAAAATAGTAGGAAAATTCGCCCCAAAACTCCGTTTTTAAGCATTTTATTCCTCGAATTATTATTTTTTTTTTAATTTTTTTAATTCATATAAAAATTATGACATTAATAAACAAACAAATTTTTGGTTTTTTGTATTCAGGTTACTGACGCTGATGTTTCAAAGCCCGCTATTTAGAAGCCCCGCTGCGACCTTCCTGGAAGAATTGATGAATGATGAAAATAAAAAATAAAACAAATTTTATATTATTTTAAGGTATAAATAAGCTGCATGCCAATGAAATGAAAGAAATATATTGACTTCTTCATTTTAAATAATTTTAATGAAAATCAAAGAAAATATGATCATTTACAGGTATCTGCACCCTTTAATGCAAAATCGAAGGTCTGGATATTAAAAAACATTTTACATTTGAGCTCTCCTCGCAAATGAACTCCAAAACCACAATCACTCTAACGTCATTTGTAGTAAATATCTAAAACTATCCACTCGTCGCTCTTTCACAATTACTTACAAGCATCATTCTAATCTCAAAACATCACAACAAAAATACGTATTGAGTGCTTTTATCATTTTATACCTTCCAACCATCTTCAGTTCACAAAAGCATATATATGTAAGTAGTACCTGTGAAGCAATCACATTCTGAAGCTTGTGCTTTGTCCATGCATTTTTTATTCACGTTCTTGAAATTGCTGGTTTGAGCAAGTACTTCTTTCAATTATGTATGAGTACCACAAAACTTACTAGGCAATACGGAGAAGCTGTAAAATTGCATTGTATTGTCCAGCTCTCACAATTTCGTTGCTGTGCACTTTTTATTTACTTTTTTCTTGTAATATTTTTTATTTAATTTTTTTTTTTTTTTTGGAATTAAGTACGCCACAAAACAGCTGGTTGACCCTATTTGCCACTCCAATACAATTTTAACAACCTCACACTTTTAGTTAGAGTATTTTTATACATTTGAATGCTGCTCTCCTCTTTACTTGAGCAGTGCATTCAAATTATGTGTTACCTGTAAGTGTGGAAGTACTATAATTCAATGCTGTTGTACGTGTGTAAGTTTACTTCAGTGTTGCTGTAAGCACCTGAGTTGAAATGCATTCACAAGAAATGCACTTTCCAATATATATTTATTTTGCTATGTCGTTTTGTGGTTACACATTTGGAAATTATCTAATGGGGTACCTAGTACTTAGTTCTAAGATTAAGCTTGCAATGTATTGGTAATACAAATTGGTCAGAGCTTGTATTATCTAGCTATTGGTGTACCATTGCCAATTGAAAAATTATTCCATTGACTATTTATATTTTAATTCAAGTGAGAAACGATAGAAATTGAAAAAAGAAATAGGCAAATATCTTACGTAAATTTGCATATTTAATTGGATCACTAGTAGTGGGAATTGATCAGTGAATAAATATTTTGTTTGATGGATTTCCGAAAGTGATACCACTAAATTTACAGTTGGCAAATTTACGATAGGATATTCTATAGCTGCGAGTGGGCTTTACATTGAAATGGAATAACAGTATTTATATGTATATAACTATATATTAGGGTGGCCGTTATTCATGTGGAAAAAATAAAACACCTTTATTTTTTGCGGGACACCCTCTAGAAAAGTAAAGTTACCTAAAAAACTGCAAACTATGAAATCCTAAGCCAATCGGAAAAAAATTATAAGTTCCTACTAGAGTCTAAATTTGAAAAATAAAGAAAAATGTTTTTTTTTTTTAAATGTCCCATGTAAGATCACGATGAGTTATATTGTTGCAGATGAACCAGACATGCGCAGCATTTTTGACTGGAGCCTCTATATGATGTCAAGATTTGATTTTGAAGCTGAACCCTGAGTTTTTAATCCATATTGATTTAAGTAACTATTGCCTTATATTGTAAATGAGCAACTTATTGTCTAGCGAAAGCTCTGATTTATGGCCAACTAGCCAATAAAAGGAACGAAGTTTTATTCTAAGCTGCTTCCGCTTTGAAAATATATGATATCGCCATGTAAGTCGTCGGTGAAAATGAACGCTTACGTGTAGTATTTGGAGTGGTTCGTTTCGGGTATCTTGCAGTTGGTAAGATGGACTGGGGGGAGCGTGAAAGTTATTGGCGCAGATTTTGCTTCATTGGCTTTTAAAGGCCATTTGTTCAGTCATGTGCTAAGGCTGTCAAGGTTTTGTTGTAGTTAATTAGAAGCAGAAGGAGCGTGACTATTTCTAGCTATTACTATAGTGTCATCCGCATATGTAGCTCTTTGTGTGCTAACTGTTAAAGGTAGGTCTGCAGTGAAATGCGTATAAAGTAGCTCTCAGAACACTTCTCTACGGCCCCTCTGCATTAATGTCAGAGATATTGGTAACTATTAAATTTATTTTAGCTCGGAGATGTCTGCTTGGTAAGTATGTTTTTAGCAGCATAAATAAATTATGAGGAAGATTAATTTTTAGTTTGTATAGCTGGTCGTACCATACCTTGTCAAATGCTTGTGCTTTGCCTAGGAAAAGGCAACACAGTATTCTCTATTTTTAAATGTCTCTTTGGTGAAATTATATGCAGAGTTGACCTGCTCGATGGTGGATCGATATTTCTTGAATCCAAACTGGTGCGTAAGCATAAAATTTCTTTGTTGATAAAGCAGGAAGCATACTTATTGGTCTATGAGAGGCCTCCATATCTAAGGGTTTTACTGGCTTAGGTATTAGGATTATGTCCGATACTTTCAATTGCACTGGAAAACATTATATTCGAAGCATCGTATTAAATATATACGTGGCGAACTCAATGTTGAAGCAGGTAGTTCCTTCAGTACTTTTATCATTTTAAGATCGATCATTTTTCATATAATTTTCGCACTTTTTAAGTAGAATTAAGTAAGAAAGTCGATTATGCAGTTTAACAGCTCATTGAATTTTGATGTAATAAAGTGTAAACCTCAAGTGGCTCAAAAATCGCATTGATTCTTTATACCTTTTGTTTGTTTGTTGGAGAATTGATTGAGTGATTATGTGAACACAATGGTATGTACTTATTTATATATTCGAAATGTGTTGTTAATGTCTATGGTGCATGATCTATTTCTTTAATTGCGTCCTCTGGTGTACCCCAGGGAAGCATACTGATCCCCTACTTTTTATAATTTTTGTTAATGATATTTCTAGTTGTTTTAGGAACGCAAATTTTCTTTTGTATGCCGATGAATTAAATTCTTTTTTCTTACTTGCTTTTATTTGACGTTCTATAATAGTTGGGACTTTGTTGATCCATATACTCTAAAGTTGTTATATAAGTCTTTGGTGCGTTCGAAGTTGGAATACGCCGTCTTTAGTTAGATACCATATTGTGCTTGTAATATTAGTAGATTTTAACATGCCCAGAAAGCGTTGGGCGTTATGCTTTGCTTTTTTTGAACTTCACTGATTCAATTCCATCCTATAAAAGTCGGTGTTTTCTCATTAATCTAAAAGCCATAAATATTAAAAGGATTATGCTCTCCATCATTTTCCTTTTCGATTTGATAAGTGGAGTCATTTACTCCCTATCGCTACTCGAGAAAATTAATTTTAATACTCCTCGGCCAACCTTACGAAATCATGATTCTTTCCGGTTAGGGATGGTAAGAACTAATTGTGCTTACAGTGCTCCGATTTCTAGAACTTTCGGAGAATTTAATTTGCTTTCAAATCATTTTAGCCTAGATTTTTCTTCAACAAAGAACCACTTCAAATTGGTACTATATGAAATGTTGACATAAATGCTTAGTATTATCACATAATATTTCTCTGCAAATTATAAGATATGTTACCTTTTTCTTTCATTTATTACACTAAAATTAGTAAATTAAAGGCTTTATTTTTTATTTATTTATTTTTAATTTAATTATTTAGCATTCATCTGTTTTTCATAGTCTGTAAGAAATAATGTAGCTTTTAGACCATTAATTGAATGAATAAGTAAATACGGACTGGAAATTTTTTAGCTACATTTCATATCTCAGAGTCTCTTACCCTATTCTGTTGAGTCATCCTTTCAATGGGGGAAAATATCGTGATAGTCTTTCAGTTGCACTCAAATCTCTTCTGTGTAACAAAAGGTTAGCCCTGACAATTTGAAACTAACCACCGGCAGTTAAAGTTATGCCAACAGCATTTCCGTCGCCTAGTTACCTTTTTTTCTGCATCACCAGCTCCAGCAAGTGGTCCAGTTGTTTTGTTGTCTTTGACATTTGTAGGTTCTTGTATGTAGAGTTATTGCCCCACACAAAGTCAGAATGTTTACCCATGCACCCGAGTAGGTTTTGATAACCGCTTGACCATCCGAGAGGATACAAACCCCCATAACCAACATTGTAGCCGTGTTATCATCCAGGGTAAATGAGAGCCCAAAAAGGTTTAATTTAATAAAATATTTCAGCTTTAGAGCATGAGTCCATTAGAAACCTGTGAACGTATGCGATGATCACTTCAGATGGTAACCTACCTTAATCATGAGAGTATTATTCTTTGTGGTGAGCGGTGACTTACCAAAATGTTCGGGAAATTTGCTACGCGGAATGGATATTACTTTTCTGATGGATGAATTATATCTACTTTATAAGAGTACAGTTGATATGTATCCCGCAGCATAACGCTAGAGCATATGGTTACCAACAAGAAATTCAGAATTGAAGAGCTGAATATACGTGACTTAAGTTGGCACAAAACTGCGTGGATATGCTAAATTAAATCCTTTCTGGGAGTGTATAACGGAAAGATATTTAAATATCTCATTAACCACCCTAGAAACAAACTGAGAAGCGTACTGATATTTTCACTGCTCATTACAGACTGCGCAACTATTAGCACAGGCTCTGGATAAGAGCGAATATCTCATACCTTTTCTGCGACGTATCTGCAGAAACATCACTACACCTGCTTCTCAAATACGAGTAAGCATGTCGGCCTGGAATGACCAGAAGAAAGAAACATACGATTGTATATATACTTTTTCTATCATTTGATGTTTTGTGCCTAGTGTGGAATTCACACACTATCACTCTGAACTAAACAAATTTATTAATTAATTACCTTTACAATATACATTTTGAAAATAAAAATAGTATTAAAAATGCTGCTTGTGCGTAAGTTCGCTGTATGCCAAACTTCACTAAGCGAGAATAAGCGGAATAAATATACGTTTTTTGATCTCCATATCAACTGATATGTTATTGTGTTTCTCACGACATAAATAAGTAAGTATTTTGAGCCCCTTGCTCATTTTGCTCCAAATCGCATCAGTAGAAAATTTTATTAACGAATGTCAATTTGTATAGAGATCAGGAAAAAATCGATTTGGCTCTACAAATTCCAGACTATATTAAAATCTGTATCCTCTGCTAATACAAAGAAATTTTTAATTTCATTATAGAAGGTAAGTTAGATAAGTTTATATGATTTAAGATACTTTATATATTCATTGATATAGTCGAAAATACCTATATTGAATTAATTATTTGTAATAAACATATGAATACTTTAACGTTCCTCGATGGCCTTAGATGTTCGTACTCTGCTATATATTTTTATATTCTAGTTGATAAAAATGATAAGTATTTCGAGGCTTTTGGCAGTGCTCAGAACTCTTTTGGTTGGTGTATCAGAAGTCACCGTTATGGGATAAACAAAATTTGTATATGCAGTTCAGATCATTAAATACTCAAAATTGTCTAAGCAGCAAAATAGAGCAGACGGGGTTTTTGCTACCAAAAAGTAATACTGATTTACTCCAATTTTTATTATCTCTCCCACTCTCTCTTTCCTTTGCTTTTCTGAATAGAATTAATATTTATTTCAAAAGGGTATTTTTGTAAGGCATGTGTTGTGATTTAAGCTCCCGTGACTTATACTAGCAGCCACATTTCACCTACACCAAATAACTTCAGAAAGAAAATCGTTTTTTCAAAGATGTTGTTTGCTCAGGAAAATATATTAGGCAACGCATATTGCAGCCGAGTTAGATGGAGGCAAAAAATGCAAAGCTATGCAGCAGACAGATTGTATGTATTTGCATGCAATAATATAAGTAAAATCCGTTCATGCAGAAAACATGTACACACAAATAAAGCTAAAGAGTATACATATGCAGAATTTTTTCTTCAGTCACCGCGCAGTCTTACCTGTACAGGTACGTACGTGTGTAGCCAAGCTAATGTCGAAAATGAAAGTAAAGCAAGATTTCTAGTGCATTGTAGAAAATATTTGTGGTAGCGGTTATACACATATGTATATGTGTACTCACACATACTAGTATGAGTAAAGTAGTCATGTGTGCTCGTGTGATTTATTTTTGAAAACCACTTACTCAGATTGTATTTGAGGCTCAACAAGTAAATACGTCGAAGGAGTAGGAGATTGACTTGTGTGTGCCTGATATATACTCCACACCATATTTATGCGCACATATAAATATACTTGTTGATATTGGATAATTTTAAAAGCATATGGCTTATTAGAAATGCATATTTTACATAGTTTATGGCGAGACAAGAAACTGATCTTCTTCGCTCCTTTAGAAAAAGTAGATGACAGGAATTTGCTTAGATAAACATGCAACCATGCATCCCCAATGTAGGCGTAAAGCAAGGTTGTCACCTGTCACTCTTCCTTTTCGCCATCTACTTAGACGAAGTTATGAGCAAATTGACCTTGCACAAAAGAAACATCGTATGGAGTTTCACCAGACATCTTGAAGACCTGAACTTTGCGGATGAGATTTGCCGCCTCCCTCACAAACTCACTGACATGCAAGCGAAGGTGGACAAACTATTCCTACCGGCACACACTGTCGGACTGGAGGTCAACATTGCCGAGACCATAGCTATGATAGTCAACCGCAATAAAGTTGACGAGTGTCCGGAATTTGTCGAAAGCTTCTGTTAACTCGGTTCCGTTATCACGGCAAATGGCGGAGCAGATAAAGAGGTTAACTGTAGGCTAAACAATGCAAGGACGTCGTTCGGGCGAACACATATAGTATGGGCGATTTCGCAAATCTCCAGGCGCACTAAACTACGAATATTCAGCACTTGTGTGAAATCTTTATTTTTGTACGGAACTGAATTATCGCTAGTATCCAACACCATCACATGGAGGCTACAATCTTTCGTCAGCAAATGCCTCCGTAAGATCTGTAGCATATTTTGGCCGACAACCGTCATTAACAACGCGCTGTGGATACTAACGAATGAGGAACCCATCCTATGGAAAATCGAATGCAGAAAGTGGCGGTTGGATAGACCACGCGCTTAGAAAACCACCAGATAGCATCAGGAGAATGGCACTCAACTAGAAACCGCGGTCGACCAGAGAATACTTGTCGATGCGGCGCGAGCTAGCCGAAGGGTGGTGCAAAAAAAAGCACAGTTTAGGACCATGTACGATGTACGAGTGACCCATTGTCGAGTCCCTATGCTTCCAAGTGAATAATGCCGAAAAAGAAAAAAAAGTATGTGAAATAAGAAGTCCTTTCTCTACATCACATACAAGGCGTCTGGTTGAATTAAGAATTAAAAGCTGAATTAGAAAGAAATAGTAATGTTAAAACTTTATTTGAATAAATATTAAAAAAAGGCAAGAGCGGATCAAATTTTTCAATTATTTCCTCTAAATGTTGACCGTTACGTCGAATACTCTCTTTTAAACTGGCCTCCGTACTCTGTGACATTCACACAAAACAAAAAAATTAAGTAACTTCGAGCCCATATGTTGATGGTTAAAATACCATATGCCGCCGAAGCGCCTTTTAAGTTTGTTAAGGATGAAATCGTCATGGTTTCTCCGGGGTGCTATCTTGCTAAAACCATGTGTATATACTGAAGGAAGGATGTTCTCTCATTATGAATAAAAACTAATCGTTCAACAAGGACCAAAAAGGGACACCGCCCACAGAATATGCTTGCCTTCGACGATTTTCCAAAAATATGGTCCAATTGTTCCACTGTTCAACAATGCATACCAAATTGATGTTTTAATAGTAGGTTCTGTCCCTAAAGGGCTAGTAACGAAAACTTTGTTATTTACACTTCCAACTAAATGAAAATAAGCCTCATCACTTCAAAATATATTGTGTACCGTACGAAATCGCTCCAACATTGCCTCATCGAAATTTGCGTAAATTAAAACAAGTTTATGATCCTTCCTCCATATTTGATGCTGAACAGTTTTTGGAAGTTCCAGTACAACCTCTCTCTCACGTACGGACTGATGCGGATTATTGTGCAAACTTGCGGTGAGGAATTCAATATTTTCATTTGTTCGCGATATCCAGCTGAACCTAGGCCTTAGCCTGTTTAAGACTCATATTCATACAACATTTTTTACTATACATAACTTGAAAAATTATTGAAATTCCGAAAAAATTATAGAAACCTTCCAGGGATTCCTCAACAAAGTCTAGGCTATTACTCAAAATGCATAAAGAAAAGAAACTTCAGGGTTCGCGTTTTTCAAAAGATGACTAAACAAATTTCTTTTTACAAAAATATAAAATAAGCGGAAGGTGAATTACATACTTTGAAGAGCTCTATATGACATCTTTCATTATGGAATAAATTTGAAAGTTATTATTTATTTAATTTTATTAATTGCTTCTTATTATATACATAGCACAAATATTATCATTAAAGTTAACTGACAACAGTGTCCGAAATACGTGGCTCACTTGAGAAAGAATCGATTTACTATTTTAGTTAGTTTAATACTTTAATTTTAGAAATTTTTGTATTAATTTGTAATTTTCTATTATTGTAAAGTGTCTTTTTTATTCTTCAAAAATAGCTTTGAAAACAATTTATCCCATTTGTTGGAACACATAGGGAGTAACATTGCTCATTGTGACAATACTGAGCCATTGGCGATTCCAACATAAATACCACAAGTATCTCATTTTTCTTCTTCAACTTGTATTTGCGTTTCTCACTAATTTTTCTGAATCACATTAAGTAATTTCAGTAGCCATAAGCTTTGAATTTTTCTCATTGCGACAACAACCAAACAATTCGCTGACGAATATAAAACCTAAGAACATGAGGAGTTGAGGTAGATCCGATTAACAAAAAACGACTATTCACAGCTTCGTTTATGATTACCTTGTTTTCAATTAATCTTTTAAATTCCTTACAATAACAATTTCCAACATTGATTACTCAATACGAACAAAAGCTAATGATTATGAAAGGGGTCATATCCAGTATCAACTTTTCAAAACTTTTCTACTAGTCCGGATGGTCTGAGTTTTTCGAACGGAGAGTCAAAGTGTTCAGAAGAGTTTAAGGAAAATATTGAATCTAAAACAATTTCAAACATAACTTCTGTCCTGCTACATAGCAGAATTTGGTGAAACATTTTTTTTTCTAGTACTTAAATGATAATTTTTGATCCGTTCGCAGATCAGTTAAATGAAACTTCATTAAAAAAGCAGTTTGCAGGTCAAATTGTTGCACAGAAATTTTAAGCAGGCAATTTTACTGGCGGTCAATGAAGGCAAAACCTCAAACAGGTTGAGGTGAGTGCGCAAGAAAGTTTTAACCAAGCTAATGTTTACACATTTAATATAGATATGATATAATAGATGGGCAAACTGCAGTAATAGTGAAAATTAAGTAAATATTATTTTCTACTGATATTGCCATTCAGCTTGTGCATGAAAGTGCATGAAATATAGTCTTAAAGAAATTTTCATTATGACTTTGATATATTAGATATAAACTATGAATTCTTACACAGGAAACCAAGGTTAACAATCTTGGGTTGTTACTCTTTGCATTTCGTGTACGGTATAGCAAAATCTTCACCTCATAACTGTTACTGCCTTGCAGTCCAATTAAAAGAACTGTATGAAGGAGCAAGGAGATTTGAGAAACACTTCCTAATTCAGCCTGATGCTTAGGATTTTGGTATTGATGCTTTTAGACGTCAGTCTAGAGATCAAGCGAAGAATAACTCTTGCCAACAGGTGTTACTTTGGGTTCGGTAGGCAATTGTAGTAGAGCCTCTCTCTCGAAGGACCAACTGTCACTCTACAAAATGCTTCTCATTCGCGACCTGCTATATGGCGCAGAAGAACGGACGATGTCAACGAAAGTTTTTGGAGCTTTCGCGAGACAAATTCTACGTAAGATCTTTACTCCCTTCCATATTGGTGAGGAGTATCGTGTACGGTGGAACAGCGAGCTGTATGAGCTATATAGGAACATGGGCATAGTTAAGCGTGTAAAAATACAGCGGCTACGCTGGCTTGGCTCTCGCATAACGAAGACGCTCCAGCAAGGCGTACCTCAAAAAGGAAAACAACGAAGGGCAAGACCACATCTTTGTTGGAATGGCGAAGTGCTGCAGCACCTGTCAGCGCTCGGGACTCCTATAGCGGCTGCCGTAGACGAATGTGTTGATACGTGACAACCATTCGAAAGTGCATAGGTTCGAATATCCATTCATCAGACCACAAAATGATAGAAACCCTTTTCTTCTAATAGCAGTCGCTCGTCGATAGGCAATGGCAAACTTCCGAATGCCTTTCAGCAATGAAAAAGCTCTTATTATTCATAATCATTTTTGTAATATTTGAGTTCTGTGAAATTTTTATAATATAAATTTTTATAATATGGAATTTCAAATACTACCAGTGCATTTATGAGTAAAAATAGAAAGCACAACACCAACGAATGTTTAAAGAAATGTACACACTTCTTTTTCAACTACAAAAAAACATTGCTGATGTTGCCGTACCACTATAGGTGTATATCTAAACATTGCGTGTGCTTACTTGCATGTAACGATACAAATTTGTAGCTTAGTGAGTAATGAATTGCCCTAAATATGTAAAAAAGCATTACATTGACATACACACATATATTCATTTGATGTTTCTAGAGCAGAGGCATTTCATTAAAATTGTATAGAGAGTCTAACAATTTGGATTGTAATTAAAGGTTGTTAACATCTACATGAAGAAATTTTCTTAGTACACATTTGTAAAATATTTTGCTTTAATTGTCCTTGTAATGGTCTCTTTTGTTCGACAATTGAAGAAGAAAACAATGGTTGCACAATGTTTATTTATTTAGGTCAAGAAATAGGAAAGAAAATGAAAAGGCGTTACGCAAAAAAACAAAAAAACACACAATAGACGGGAAATTTATCGGAAGTCAGAAATGAATTATATCAAATGAATGTATGCATGAATTTGTTGGTTTGTGCATAATAATAGGGATATGAATAATAGCATGGTGAACATAAATCTGACAGGTGAAGGCCGAGCTTCTGTCATAATTTTTGTAATGAGTGTTGATTTGGTGTATCGAGAATTAGAGTTTAATTATTCCAAGTACTGTGCATTGGGGCTAAAATATAAGAATTAACCCCCTCCTTGATTTTTTTTACATATATGTTGCAAAATAAGCGCGGACGCAAAGCTTTATGAAACAACAGGGTATTTTGCGGCTAAGTGCGACTTATTTGAGTCTTACAACAAAGTATTTCGTAAACCGTTTAGGAAATGGATATGAGCATTCTAGCTAAGAAAAATAATAGCAGAATGCTGTCATCTACTTAAATTATCATTACCATTACTATTAATGTTACATATATTATTGCATTAAATTACCATTACCATTAAACCACAATAACAGTACTACTAAAATTAACATTGTCACTAACACTACTATAACGGTTACGTCTGTCCTCACTAATATCAAAAACAAAACCAAAAAAAAAAACAGCGCGCTAAAATTGTTTATATACTGCTAACACTACCATTACAATAATCATTGCTATAACAATTACTACCTATCACTACTGAACTATCATTACAACCACCATAACATTATCACAACCAATGCCATAATTATGGTTACTCCCATTACTATTACTTATGCTAATAGTTATTAATATTAGCATTACCATTTGCAGTGTCATCATCATTTTGGTCACCGTTACCGCTATCATTACCACTATCGCCCCCATAATCAATCATACTAAAACTATCAATAAGAATACCACTACAACTATAATTCCCATTACGATTGCAATTACCACCAACATTGTCATTAACATTGCCATTTCAGTTATCATCAAACGTTACCATTACCATTATCGTTACAAGAACTGCCCACATTTCCTTTACCATTATTAATTATTTATTATATATCATCATTATTACCATCATCATTATTTATTACATATTTTTATTACCATTGCCATATTTATACCGAAACTATTACCATTGCCTTTACCATTATAAGTAAAATGAAATCAATACTGCCATTACCATTACGACCAATATTGAAAATGATCGTTACCATAACCATTATCATTACTATCACCACTACCATTACTATTAAAATTGCAATTAAAATCAATACTGTCTTTACAATTATCATTATTACAACCATTACCACTACCACTACCATTAACACTACCATTGCCATTACCATTACCATTACCATTACCATTACCATTACCATTATCATTTTTATTATCATTATCATTACCACTACCATTACCATTACTATTCCCATTACCATTACCATTACCATTACCATTACAACCTATATTTCCGTTACCATTAGCATTGCTATTACCATTACCAGAACCATAACCACAACTATGTCCATTAATCTTATTGGTGTAATTATCGTAAATATATCTAATATTGTATTATCATTACTATTACCTTTGTCATTATCATTACCATTGACATTGACACTATCATTACCTTTGCCATTACTACTATAATTACCATTACTCTTACCATTACAATTGCCTCTACCATTACCATTATCATTACAATTAAAATCATTTTTACTAAACCATTATCATTGTACTTATCAGAACCACTACCATTACCATAATCATTTCCACCCTTAATACCGCTACGTTATAATTACCACCGATATATAGGGTGTTTTTTTTAGAGGTTAGGTTTTCAAGTTGGCACACCTTTTTTCGTAGATGGTTTTTTTTGACAGCTGTCACTTGATTTATGCTCAGTTTGGTTTGCCATTTCATAATAAATAGACTTACACCTGAACAACGTTTGCAAATCGTGCAAATTTATTACGAAAATAATGGTTCGGTTCGCGCGACGCATCGAAGAAAATTTTGTTCAGCGATGAAGCTCACTTTTGGTTGAATGGGTATCATTTTTAAAACATAATGGCAAACCCTTATCTTTATAATAAAGCTAAATTCTTGGCCATAACATTAAATTATATACGTTTTATTTCATCTTGAAAACCTAACCTCTAAAAAAAACACTCTTTACATAAAATATTTAGTAGAGCAACTGGGCAAATCGGTTTACATTGGTGCGACCAGGTTATACAATATTTTATTAAAAGTCTAAGCTTCACTTTGTCAACAAATATGCGTAGCAACTCGTTCTTAAGAAAACCCATTTCTTGTGAACCAACAATGAGCCAAAACAAAGAGGCACTCATCAATAACGACTTTGTGGTGGCTATCTATGTCTACAGTAATTCTCGAAGAATGCAAAAATCGTCTCATATTTGCCTTTTTCGTATTTGGTAAATTTCTTGATCTCACAAAATACACAATGGTGGTACGAATTCGGTCATGACTTCATTGTTTGCAAAACTCTACATCTACTTTCAAATGGGATTATCCCGGAAAATCCAACAAAACCACATTTTATACCACAAAGTGAGTAGAAAGCTGAAAATGTGTTGTTTGTGTAATGTTATTCAACTCATGCAGAAAACAATAGTTTTTGCGGTTATTACAACAATTTTTATGTTTTCAAATTACTCGCTTGCAACACAACCATTACATGGCTTGGTGCACAATTGTGCATTTGGTTGTGTAGAAGTAAATATAAAGGGTAGGTCAACGACTGCTAATGTTATAAATATTGTACTGTAAAAAACGGGCATGGACATTTTTTTACTGGGTTCTGGAGAATGAACCTCTGGTTTAAATCAGCAATATAAATTAATTCAATAGCCCATTGCCAATTTTCCAGCACCTTTTTGATGGTTTCTAATTTAATCTCACAAATGGCTATGCCGGTAGTTTCAGCGTAGAACATCCTCTATGAATTAACTTTCATGGTAACGTCCACGAAAATTAAATGGGATGTAGTCGTCAATTCACATCGCCAAGCATACTGATAATACGACTACCGAGTATACATAGGTCCAAAATAATGATTGTTCGATAAGCTTCGCTACATCCTAAAATAAACGATGGTTGAAGTAATTGTCGCTAAAGTAAGCCATGATAAGTACCATATAAAAGCTTCAAGAAAGTTAGAGTAAAATGAAGAATAACCACCAAATCGACATGTAAATGGAAGGTGATATGCAACAATAAAAACATGTTACCCTTGAATTAAGACAACAAACTTGCACGGTAGTCTAAATAATAATTTTATTTCACAAAGAAATTAAGTCACTTACTTAAGCATACATTTGGACAGAGCACTTACTTGCCGACGATATACATTCTGTCAGAAAAATATCGGGATTGTTCATTTAAAAAGCGCGCGTTACTCATACGTCTACATTTTTTTTTTGCTGGAATGTTGGTACAACTGTCCACTATAGTGCCGCAGAGTTTGAGCGTGATCTGCCAATTAGCTTGATTTTGGCATTTATCTAATTATCTATATAAGTCAACTGCAGGTGTGCTCTGCAATTTTCACTATCGATAAAAATATCGAACAAAGAATTGGTCGTAAATTTTGTGTTTTGAATGGGATTTCGTGTGCCGAATCGTTGATAATGTTGCAGAAAGCCTATGGCGAGAGTGCTTTATAAAAAAGATGGGTCTACGAGTAGTCTAAGGCTTTTGTAGACGGCCGAGTAGTCGTGTAATATTTGCCCTGATCTGGTCGCCCATCAACGTCTTCAACGAATGAAAACGGCGACAAAGTCAAGGAAATGGTGCTGGCCATAAGCAGTATACGATCGAGACCTCAGATTGGTACCTTCAGATCACCAGTGTATTAGTAGAGCGAACACAAAAATAGTATCAACAGCAACACCTCTTTAGGGCAAAAACTTATTCCCATACCCAATATACAGTGGCCGACAGAAGTCTATATACACCTCTCCCTTTCGTTGTTTACAAAGTAAAAACACTTTGCTTAAAAATGTGTTTATGCAATTTCATTTGCAATCTTTTTCTAATCGACTTAACTAAAATAAATCTATTCTTTAACATAAAAGAACACAGTTATGCTAAAAAAACGCAAAAACAGCGTTGACAAAAGTGTACATACAGAACCGGTTTCCTAGCTTGTTCTCTGATATCCTATGTTGTGATAGCGGTAAAATACCGTTTGTTTATCTCTTTTCGTTTCTTATGTTCGTTGCTTTGCTAATATTTATTTAAGTTGCAATATGAATACTTAAGCATCTACAATGGCTCTTCGTAAATAAATATCAGTCAGAAATTTAGTTATTCAGTACAGGAAAGAAAAAAAATCATATGGCGAAATTTCAAAAATCTTAAACTTAAGTTGTGCAACAGTCCAGACCATTGGAAAAACCTTTAAAAATAGTGGTTCAACCGAAAATAAGCCGCGCAGTGGCCACTCGAGCAAACTATCTCGCAGAGACGTCAGCTTGATTCTAAAAGAAGCGGACAAGAATCCCAACATTTCTGCTCCGAAATTGGCCGAGGATATGTCTAAGAACAATTCAAAGAGCACTGAACAACAACGGCTTTCATAGTAGAACACCACGAAAAAAGCCTCTTATTTCTAAAAAAACCCGTAAACTTCGCCTGGAGTTCGACAAAGCACACAGGGAAAAGGGGATGGATTTTTGGCAAAAAGTTTTGTTTACAGATGAGTTGAAGTTTAATACATATATTCGATTTAGCGATGGAATAGCAAAAGTGTGGAGGAAAAAAATACTGTACTGGGTCCAAAGAATTTGGTATCAACAGTGAAGCATGGTGGCGGCAATGTAATGGTTTGGGGAGCTGTTGCTGCATCTGGAATTGGAAGATTAGTATTTATTGAAGGTAATATGAGTCGTTATAAATACAAATAACTATTGTAAGTCAATCTGAAATCTTCGGTGGATGATTTGGAGCTTGGTCCTGGTTGGGTCTTTCAACAGGATAACGATCCAAAGCACACAGCACACATTGTGAAGGATCGGCTGCTTTACCATGCTCCAAGACAATTACGTACACCCCCGCAAAGCCCAGATTTGAATATTATTGAACATGCCTGGAAAATTTTAGATCAAAAAATTAGAGAAAATCCGATTTCAAGTGCATCAGTACTCAAAGAACGACTAATATAGTCACCTCGACGCCACGACGGCTTCAAACTGTAATTGATGCCAATGGTGGACGAACTAAATACTAAGAAGCAATATTACTTAGAGCTAAGTAAAGTTTTTCACACTGGAGTAAGATATTTGTGTACTGTATGTTGACTTTTGTCAATGTTTGTTTTAGATTTTTTTGCCATAGCTTTGCTATTTTATGTTAATGTATGGATTTTTTTAAGTTTATAAAGATTAGAAAAAGCTTTCAAATAAAACTGTGTAAACACATTTTTCAGTGTTGAACTTTCAATCCCGTGGAAATGGGGGTTGTATGTAGACTTTTGTCGGTCACTGTATATACTCGTGTATATAATTTTCGCTTCGGGTTAGTTCCTATTTGTAGGGTGTGTCTTAATGTTATTCTACAAATGGAGTGACGAACATTACTTACAGCCTTTTAAAGAGCGACAATTTGCCAATATATCTTAATCTCATGATTTGACATAATACCTTAATGCTCTTGGCTAAAGATTTCAAACATCCTTCATAGTTTTAATTTTTAATCAATCGGTGTTCCACCCTTTATTTAAATGTAACTTATATTTAGTCTTCTTGCAGGTTGTAGTTGTGTTATTTACTTGTAGATTCATATCTTATTGTTATTTAGCTTTTCATCTTCCAAAATTGTCTGCATATTTTATGACACTGATTCCTAATTTCCTCTCAAGAAAATATGCATTTTCTCTACTTTGCAAAACGAAAATTAAAAAAGACATTGCTTGCACTGGCACAATTCCAGAGCACATACACACATTCACAGACACTTCCGCTGGCAAATAAAGTTATCATACATATCTACATACATACATATATAAATATACTTTCTCCAAACAATTAGTGCATATCATTTGTATGTGTACACGTATTATACAAACCACACACACACACACGCATAGACTTTGTTTGCCATTGCAATTGTTTGTATTTGTACTCTGTTTACTTTGCTTCGTTCTCTATTTGAATTTTCTGAAGTAAATATTTAATATCTTAATGATTTTGAAGAAAATTTCCAAGCTTGGTGATGCTGGTCAAGGACTGTTAGTTAACGAAGAGTGAATGTTCAAAGAGAAAGTGTATGCTCACAAATACATATATATATGTATATACATATATGCATGCATTAATATTAATAAAGAATAAAAATTTTAGCGAACCTTCTAAAACTTAAGTTTCAATTCATAGAAGCAAAAATTTGTGCAACACTTGGAGTAGGTAAAGTTCGCTCTGGGGTCGAGCAATATTTACAAGCATATCGCCTGCAACAAAAGCACTTGCTTCAATGAAGGCAATGAAACCAGCTAAAATGCGTAACAGCTGCCAACATTGCAATCATAAACTGTCGTAAACTGCATGGCTTTACGGGCTGAGCATATGTTGCGCTGCCAAAAGGCACAAAGAGGCCACTGAGCAGCGTTCCAAAATTCTACAAAAACACGCAAAATATTGCACAATATTCCTATGTGCATGTAAGTGAATAAAAATGATAAAAATACAATTTTTCTATAAAATGGTGGCTATTGAAGACTCGTTAACCCTTGGGAGCGCGCGTTCTGAAAGTTTACATGAAAGGGCGCGCCGCGGCAATTTATGCCCAAAGTAAATGTGGTGGTAGTATTAGTTTGGAGAAAAAGAAATCCATTACTTTTGCGTGAAATTTCTTCAGTTTTGAAGTTCATGCCGGTGAGCTTCGATTATTTCAATGATTTTAACGACATTAACGAAAAATGCCTCGACGGAATCAGAGAAACCAAAATTGCACATAAACGCCATTCACAATTTCAGCGCCTGACTTTCATTTTCGCCTTTATGAAGGCAAACTGTAAAATGTTGATTAAATTATTTGTTTATTTTTCCTAAAACTTATATTGACTGGAAATTATTTATGTTTGAAGCGAATGAGTGTTCAACCAACACGTGCGTTTGAAGCAATTATTTTTCATAGTTTAGCATTCATCGTACACTCCATACATTAAAATATGGTTTGCGGTATATTGCTTGTAAATTTTGAAACTTTTATTTATTTAATTTTCGAAATTTTTTTCATCAACTTCAAAGTATTAATCCGAAACACTCATCTAAATTGTGTTCCGATTCCGATTCGGTTTTTACCTTCTCCATGGTGTCGAAATTTGTGTTATTCTGATACCTCCTTGAACCGGGCATACCTGTACTCGTTAAAATTATCGACAAAAAGTATCGATGCCTCTCGACTTATTTACGCATTGATATTATTTTATTTATTCATTATTCTTATGGCTGCTTACTTTTTAAGACCAAAATTGGTGGCACAAAAAAATACAAATCGTTATAATCTTTTTTGAGAGTTTTTTCCCCAAGCACGAGACCTCGGTAGTGTAAAACACTCCCTTATCGCTTTTGAATAAGCAGTAGAGTCCTTGAATATAGTGAGTATATATCAATATAGCGTCCAAAGTCACAGCTACTACAATATTTTTATGGAACTCTATCTGGCAGAATTATTTTACAACTTCCGACGTAACAGTAAAAGTATTGCAACACCACCACATCAAGATTAAGGTAATTTTAAAATAGAATTCTCGAAAGAAAAGCAAGTAAAAACCTTCTACTGGATACCTACCCCTTGTACTTACATGAAAGAGTCGAGTGCAAAAATTACTAAGCAGTACGAAAAGTACTTTAACAAAGTATCGAGTATTTACTAGTAGTTACTCGTATTGAAAAAAACACTATGTAATTGAAATGCCGCACCAGGAGCAGCACATTCGGCTTACGTATTGGCCAGAGGTCCCACAGCTCCAAATCAAAAATCAAAAATGCTTTCGCAGAATCAGTGCTGCTCCTTTAAATGTCAATTGAAGATCTCTCGGCACTAAATCTTTACTTAGCTTGACATGTTATTCGTCAGTAGATTTTGCTAAATGTTTATAAACATTTTTTTCTGACATAACCTGGTTACCCAATGCTTTCTATAACATTCTCAATATTTTCGCAGCGGAAATTTCATTGGGCAAACAAAATTGAATGCTACTTCTTGCATTAAAGTTATAATTAAAATTCATCAATTTGCTTTTTACACAGTTTTCTAGCCCATTAAATTTTGATATGATAAATAGCAAGTTTAAGTGGTCAAAAATTCGAGTAGATTTTGGTTTTTCTTTGCCTTGACGGTGTTGCGTATTTTCTCTGTATAAAAAAAATTTGGGAGCTTTTGAAGATAGGTAAAGACTTGCTTGATAGTTAAAGACTCGATTGTCTTTGGAAAATATATAAAAATTTATTTTTATGAATTTAATTTTAGGGTAGCTCTTAACACTATGTTAATACTGGACTGACTGCCAACACATTTCACAGTCATACTTATACTTATACCTCGTGGTACTGTTAACATGGTATACTGTTTCAGGTACACGACTTGTATATTAGTTTCTTTGTTTACTGTTTAGGAAAAACATGTTCATCTCTTGCTTTTCTTTCAATATGTTTAGCTTTTGTTATTCTTAAAATACATATGTTTGGATTTGTTCAGCCCTGCTTGATTATACTTAGAATTTACTTAACTATTTTTATTTATTATTTGTGAATGAAATTATTCCTTAACTAGATTGGTTTTAGGAATATAAAAATCTTGCAAATTTTACATTACAATGATTTTTTTCATATCATCTCTATACAAAAGCAATTTCAATGATAATAAGTAGATCCTCGCTTGTCATAAAGATTTTTCTAAAAATTTTGATTAAGAAGAAAGAAATGTTGATGGAAATGTGTTGATTTTTTTAATTTGCATGCAGTTTGAGTTAAAAAGGTTTTTTTTTTTTTTTGGTGAAATAAACCGTGCTTTTTTTTTATAAATGCAGTGCATGTATATGAAACATTTTGCACGCGCTTTGAAAGCTTAAATAAACAACGGAAAAATTGGCAGCACTGCGTGACTTCTATTGAATGTGCTGACCCTTTAAGTGACTGCACAAATAGAACGAAGAAGAGTCAGTTGACCAGCAGAACGTGGTCAAGTGGAACTGCAATAGTCGCACCAAAAGCGCCAATTGCAGCAGCAACGGATATATGAGTAAGTATGTATGTGTAAGTGTAATTCAAATGTCAGCTGCGTTCAGCTCAGTTCGGTAGTCTACTTGTGTATGTGAGTATTTATACAGGGTTACCGAGAAATTCGTGCTAGTATTCTACTTAGGTCATTTCTGATTAATTCGATTATGTGTTACGATGTCCGAAACTTAACCGTATTCGATATATTTGATATTAAAAATAATTTTAAAGAAATATTATTGTTTTTTTGCTTACAGGTCCACTTTTTAAAAATTGTTTCAACGGTTTAATTTCTTTCTATTTTTTTGTTGATTAAAAAATATGAACCAAGCCTTGACATTTCAAACTGGCTGCTTGTTAACATTTTTTATTTATAATATTATTTTTCATTAAGTGTTTCCTACTTCAAATCATAAAAAATATTATTTTTCCATGGAAACTATTCTGCAAATTATTGTAGAAACTAGCATGTTATTTTAGCTATAAAGGTATAATATCTAAATGAACGCAGCAACCCGTAAACGGATTGCGGAGTCAACTAGTGGAGGGTCAAACTTACACAAAGCTTGACACTTGGGTGTATACGGTTTTTATTAATTCATAATTTTTGAAGTGAAACTTCTTAGGCGTCGATGGACGAGCGAGTAAAATTTCAAGGCCATGCAACGTTTTGGGCATTTTCGTTCCGCGAGAGAGAAAAAAGATATAACGTAGAGGAAAAGGAGAGAGAGAGATATGCCTTATATATCATATATTTGATGATGAGTTTTTGTTGTACTGTACAATATTTGGAACTGTTCGGCGCCGCCACGACTATTTCAAACTGTTCAGCACTATGGCAACTAGAATGATGGCATTTTATTCTTGCAGTCGCTAGGCTTAGAATTTTAGCTTTGAAAACATACGCATGTAGAGGTATAAAGTGACTGTGTGCGGTTATATGTACATACATAGGTATGTATATACGAATATGCATTGTTTTGCTTAGAATAGAAACATGTACCTACATACACTGTCCCAACATATGTATTCATATATGCATATATACATATGCATATGTAAACGCATAAGGTTTAGATGAGATTTTTGCATAAAAACATATATAAGATATATGTTTGCATATGCTTGTCTATTTGCTCTTAATTGTTTTGTAAATTTTGTCTATTTGTATTCTCTGCAAATATTGTGAATTTATTTAGATATATATTTTTTCTCTATCTCTCATTCTCTCTCGGGCTCTCCCTCTTTCTTTGTCTGCCTTGAAAGTTTCACTTCTGTATGTGTACTGCGCTACACGCACTTTTTTTTATTTGTATCAAGTCTGAAACTTGGATTTATATGGTTTTTATAGAAGATTAAATTATATTTCCATAAAAAAGTATTAAATATAAATAATGCAATAATTATTAAAAATTATTGAATCGAAATAATAAAACATACTTTCAAAAGCTTTTAATATGTTCCTGTGTTAAGCATAATTATTTAACGCAGTGTATGCATATAATGGGTTTACTTTTTGGCCCAGTTCTCCTAAAACCTTTCGAGTGTATTGATTTTATCCACAATTAGAGGAATTGCCAGTTTTACCCCACCACTGAACGATAGTTGGTTTGGAGTTTTTCCTGCCAAGTAGGGACGCTATTAGTAAACAGTTTTTCTATTATTCAAATAAATTTAGGCAACAAATATAGTTACTAAATACCTTTTTCTTCTAAATATCTAAGAGCCTCTTATTTTGACTTCAATCCTCGCTTGTACGCATACCTATTAATTTTAGTAGTTCAAGTAATATAAAATAATACCAATATTTAAAAATTTTTCTTAGCTAATGAAATATCTGGCATTTCCTCCTTTAAATAAAATCCTTAGCGGCTAGATGGCTTCAAGCTCAATATGTTTAACATTTGTTGCCGCTTTTCTCGCTTACACGGGAAAGCTTGTTAGCTGTGAGACTTCCCCAGCTGAGATTATCTTACGCCCTATTTTGCTTTGTTTCCTGAGGAGCATTTATTTAATTTTTCTGTCTTTGTGTACACATCTGTGTACCTATACATGTGCTCCCGCAATATATATTGCTAGATGTATATTTGTATGTCGCAACCCTGGCTCTTTTACAGATGCTACCTGCTCCGCTGCTACCAGCATTTGCCTCTAATGCATGTTGCAAACAGGAAACGCGTAGCTCTGAACGTCAGCTTGCATTCGAAGTTACCCCGTTAGCAGGCCTCTTGACAGCGTCAACTATCTACGTCAGACATATCGTGTTAACACATATGTACGTACATATATATGTGAATGGGTAGTAATAACTATCCTCATGAGTATTTACTTACAGCCACTATACAATAGTGGTATAAGTTGGAAAAGATTCTGAATTACACTTTTGTTCTAGACTTTCCATGGTTTCGCGTATGACTAAAAAATTTTGCTGGGTTTCCATAACAAAATGCGCAAATTAGATGGAATATGTGCAAAGAAGCGTGGTCTTGAAGACTTTTACTTTTATTTTTGGCATTATTCTTGATATTATAATAACTATTTCTAAAATTATGTTGGATGCTGGTGACTTTAGTCATTGGTGAAAATTTTGCTGGTAAGTAGGTGAAAGTGGGAATAATCGCATACTTAAGCCAAAAGTCAAAGGACCCCATCAAACATTTAAGAACATCATCCACCTTTTTTGTTTAAATCAGGCAACACAAGCTGACATCAGCTTACTTTTACTCACTTCTGGTTAGTAGCATAAGAAATAGGGCATCATTTCTTCCTCTCTTGTGGTAGTACCTATCTAACAAGAAATGCCAGAAAAGCCCGAAAAAGCCAATAGATGTCTTCTTATTTCTCATAGCCTGCATGCTTTTTGTTAGTATTCAAACCCATTTTGACAATGCTAGCTTGAAAATTCGACCAGTCATAATTTGTTGGCAATTCTTGAAAGCTTGCTTTTTCCAAAGCTTCTATGAGAAGCAGCTAGTTAAGTGCATGCAGCATCTGCTTCCCTTCTTAGCTAAGTAGAATGTGCTTCGTCAAATGTTAGCTTGGAAGTTCATCTACTCTGCTGTTTTCTTCAATAGACTTATGATCTCGAATGCAACTTAGTTGCGCTTGGCTTTTTCTTACAATAATCAGCAACAGTAATTAGGGTAAGCCTGAGTACATCCAGATTCTGAATTATAACTTGGCTACTAATGCGGACAAAAAATATGCTTCTACATATTCAAATCTGTAGCCGCTTTAATCAGTGAGACTTCAGCCCATAAGACGCTTCAGTGATGTGCCAACTGAAAAGAAAAGCTCCAAACGCAAAAACGCTGCACCTCCAGGTCTGTCGCAAAGCTTTAAATAATCTTTACTTTCGTTTGTAGATAAAATTTCTCCACCGCATTAAGAAATATCTCCTTTCTCTCTTCTATGTATATATTCTTGTAGTAAAATTGGACTATGTTAGGTAGGCCGGGTCGATTTGGAGGGGGGCAAAAAAATCACCCATTGCTCTGTGAAAATCATATTCTAGGGATCAAAATAAGAAACTTTGCCGAAGGGACCATACCTCTAAAACGAATTCTGATGTCCCCCAATTTGTGTCGATCCTTTTAGTTTATTTTCTCATGTAAAGGCCAAAAATGGTGATATTTTGAAATGATTGTATGGGGAACCCCCCAGGGGAGTTCCAGGGGTGTGCCACTGGCATGGGTGGACCGGCCGTCCAAAGTTACTGGGGGTCGGGCATACATTTGGACTCGATTGGAGCACTCTAAATGGGCAAAGTGGGATTTTTCGTTCGACCCAAATTGGGGGACATCAGAACTCGTTTTAGAGGTATGGTCCCTTCGGCAAAGTTTCTTATTTTGATCCCTAGAATATGATTTTCACAGAGCAATGGGTGATTTTTAAATCGACCCGCCCTAATGTTAGGTTATGTTGAATGTAGTAAAATTGGACTGTAATAAAATTAAACTCTATTCGGAAGACTGAATGAAAAAATGTATGATTGAAATAAAATGATTTTCCACATATTTCTTTGGTTCAACGTATTTTTTTTTGGCGGTTGGTGAGGTTTAAAATGCCTTATTCATCATAAAAGCTACCGCCGCACCAATGGTATGTCCGGACTCTAAAAACTCTGCCCCGTTTGGAATCGTCGCGAGTTCAACATATTCGCGGAAATATTTTTGATGATTATTATTATTTATTTTGTTTCTGACCATCATTAAATCCTGAAGATGACTTCAGACTGAAGACGAAATATCACGGACAAAATAAATAAAAGTTCAGACTTTTTAAATTTTTTTACTTCTTACTGTTTAGGCTACAGTGATTGCACAAGATTCACAAAAAAACAGGCACAATTCTTAATTGGCTTTTAGAGTGTCTTTAATTGCACAACTTTGAGAATAACTCGATTTCTAACCAGCTTTTATTTGTTGTTGGGTACCTATGCACTAAGGTGGTTGGTAAATCGATTTTTTCTCCTAAATTATGTTTCAGGATTGCTTTTATTGAGCTTTGCATTGCCTATCATGAACTTTCAAAAACTAAATATAATAGTTTACCTAAAACCAATGAAATAAAGAAATTTATTCAGCACTATAATAAGTTTTAAAAAATTAACAGAATGAGGGTTTCTAAAAGCTTGCATCCGTGTACTGACAAAAGCTACTTATATACTTAACCGTTCAAATAAAATCGGCGTTTAAAAAAAAAAATTTAAATAATATTCATGTCTCGCATAATTCTTAACGGTAATACATAAAGGAAACGAAGTCTTAAACGAAGAACCCTCAAGGTTTAAACTAATAAATGGACAAAAATCAGTTGAAAATATGAATTGTATTTTGCTGAGGATTAGCATCAAATATTTGTTTTAATAAAACTGGACAAAAAGTACTCGTTAGTATACTTAATACTTAATACTTAATACTTATATATATACAATATATAATTGGAGCGCATACCTTTTTTGGGTGTTTGGCCGAGCTCCTCCTCCTATTTGTGGCATGCGTCTTGATGTTGTTCCACAAATGGAGGGACCTACAGTTTTGAGCCGACTCCGAACGGCAGATATTTTTTATGAGAAGATTTTTCATGGCAGAAATACACTCGGAGGTTTGCCATGCCATTGCCTTCCGAGGGGCGACCGCTATTAGAAAAATGTTTTTCCTAATTTTGGTGTTTCAGCGAGATTTGAACCTAAGGTCTCTCTCTGAATTCCGAATGGTAGTCACGCACCAACCCATTCGGCTACGGCGGCCGCCGTAATATTTATACTTGCAATAAAAATACTAATAATAAAAAGAAATTTGATAGAAATGAATATTCCATACCTGCTTGTGATGACAGAAGAAAGGGAAGGCTTTCACTGATCTTGAGGGGCGAAATGAAAATGAACTTGGCTTCAATTGTTGTTTGTAATTAGCGCTGATTACGAATAGCATGATGGAGAAACAATTGATGCACTTTGTCGTATAGACTTCATCAAATTGCTTTGGCGATACTGTTTCGATTCGAACAAAGAGGAAGCCAGCATCGACCTAAGTCTCAAGCTCTAGACTCCCAAACAATATCATTAGTTCAACATTTCATGGGATGTGTTAGTACTAAGGGAGAATGCAAGAACTCGTGATAATAATCGGATATATTCATTAAAGGCTTTGATTTCATTAGATGCAAGGCACATTAAACATATAGCAGCGGAAGGATTAAAATTTTGATTTTTGCTTACTTATTTGGTGCCAAAATTGTCCTATGTTATTTAAAAAAATAAAAAATAAATAATTGGCGCGTACACTGCTGTTAGGTGTTTGGCCGAGCTCCTCCTCCTATTTGTGGTGTGCGTGTTGGTGTTGTTCCACAAATGTTATTTAAATTACTCTAAACTATCGATTTTTGTTGAAAATGTTTACATTCTATCCACTCAAAAGTAGAAAAAAAAATGTTTATGTTGTTATTTTTGTTATGCTAGTAGATACTCTCTGTTTAATGCGAATTGAAGAAATGCGAATTTTCAGAAAGTTCTTTAAGTAAGAGCGCTTTCGATTTTATAGGATTGCCTTGCCTTCTTGATAGTTGTAGAGCAAATATTTCAAAATCTCATCTTTGAAAACTCCAACAGTTCACCCTAGTAAACTTTATTGGATTTTTTTTCTCGTTTTCTCGTTTTCGTACATTTGTTACTTGCGCGCATGTCCCTGTTGCAACTTCCTCTAGCTGTTGTTTGGCTGCTTCCGTGTTTGTCTGAAGAGACAGAAACACAGCCAGACATGCTATTAGGAATATACAATGTTGTTATTGCTGTTGTTGTTTATATTTGTATATTTGCACGCTTCTATGTTGGTTTGTTATGCACTTGTCACTTGTAAATGGTTTTCTCGTTGACTTACCACAACAACCGTTGTTACTGTTTGTTGGGCGTCAGTCGGGCATGCACCAATTGTCTCCACTCATCCTAACCCTTCATTTCATATGTATGTATGTACATATTTAGTATATGCACATATACACAATAGATCTGACAATCCCGAAATAACGGGAGCCCGGCCCTTTTTAAGTCCCAATAATTCCAAAATGGGTAAATGGATATAAAATAGGTGAAAATGAAATAAAGATTGTCTGTTATGCAGATGATGCTGTGATTTGAGCATAGACGGAAGCTAATTGGCAAAGACTATTGTTTATTTTCGGCAGCTTAGTTTAAAATTCAAATCTCCGACACTAAGACGTGGCCTCAAAGAAAAAAGTTATAAGGTGTTAAATCACAAGATCTCGGTGAGACCCATGGAAAGCAAGTGGACACCCATCATCTCTTTGTCGACTATAAAGCTGCGTTCGATAGCCCGATAAGGGATTGCCTGTATGCCACCATGTCTGAGTTCGGTATACCAGCGAAGCTCATACGGCTTTGCAGAATGACGTTGAGCAACACAACCAGCTCCATCAAGGTAGGAAATAACCTCTCCGAGCCATTCAGTACCGTTCGAGGTTTCAGACAAAGCGATCCACTGTCATGCAACCTCTTCAACTTCGTGAAGGAAGGGGTGCTCCGAAAAGCAGATGTGCACCGTAATGGCACTATTTTCTACAAATGTGTCCAGCTCCTTGCGTACGCCGATGACATTGACATTATCGGCCGCTGTAAGCGAAATGTCACGGCTGCGTTTTCTGCTATCGAGAAGGAATCATCACGAGTGGGTCTGGCGGTGAACGAGGGTAAAACGAAGTATATGCTGTCTACAACGCGGAACACACGGCGTGTAGGAACGACCGTCATTGCGGACAACTATGGTATACTCTCGAAGTTGTGCCCGAATTTATTTATCTTGGCACTGCCGTTAACAGCAACAACGATATCAGCCTGGAGATCAAACGGTTAGGTGTTACTATGGGCTACGTAAGCAATTGAGTAGTCGAGCCCTCTCTCGCATGACCAAACTGACACTTTACAAGACGCTTATCATACCCGTGTTGCTTTATGGCGCAGAGGCATGGGTAGTGTCACAAAGCGATGCAGCCACTCTTGGGGTGTTCGAGAGAAAAGTTCTTCGTAAGATCTTCGGTCCTGTGCGCGTTGGCGAAGACTACCGTTCAAGAATGAACCACGAGCTGTATGAGCTCTACGCCGACATTCACGTAGTTCAACGCATCGCCATCCAACGCCTGCTTTGGCAAAGGGCATGTCGTGCATATGGATGAAGAAGCTCCAGCAAAGAAGGTGTTCGAGGGCGAAGTCCAAGGGAGCCGACGCAGAGGAAGACCATTGCTCCGGTGGAAAGACTAGGTAGCGGAAACCCTATGCTCGCTTGGTGTACAGAATTGGAGAAGGCGCGGGCGGAGCAGAGGCGCCTGGAGAGAGCTAGTGAGGTCGGCCGTAACTCGGTAATGGGTTGTTATGGCCACCTAAGTAAGTGTTAGAAATAAAGACAGTAGTTTTTCAAAAACTTTTTTTTTTTTCAACATAGTCCCCTTTTAGAAGGATAAACTTCTCCCAATGCTCCGAACATTTTTTCAAACCATCCAAAAATAGGATTTGTAGAACTCTCCAAAATACGTCTCTATCTAGGCGATGACTTCCTTGTTTGAACAAAATTTTTTCTCGCAAGCCACTTCATTTTAGGGAACAAGAAAAAGTCGTAGATAGCCAGATCCGGTGAGTACGGGGAGTGCGGCAGCAATTCATAACACAATTGATGCAGTTTGGCGACGTCAACTCCGGATAAAGTGCTGGTGCGTTATCGTGGTGAAACGGCACCTTTTTTTCGCCAAAAGCGGTCCAATAACTCACTGTAGTATTATACAGTGATCGCTTTTCCTTTTTCTAAAAGATCCATGACGTCGTTCCAATCCCAAAACATCATCGCCTTTACTTTTGGAGCAGATTCACCGGGAGAAATCCATTGTTTTGATTGTTGCTTAGTTTCTGTTGTGTAATGATGAATCCGGGTTTCAAAAACGGTGTCAACTTGACGCGAAAATTCTTTCAAATCTCGCTTAAAATGCTCCAAACACTGCTTCGAAGTTAACAGCCGCGTCCGCTTGTTGTCCACCGTGAGCAATCGTGGCACCCAGTTTTTTCATTAACGACCCGGACTTACATCAGGCCAAGGGGAATGGGTCTGGGTCTTCATGCACACGTTGATATATCTGAAGTATGTTATTTTGCTCTGATGCAAGTTACAAATCTGTGCTAGTTTCAATCGATTTCAGTAGAAGACCATTTTACGATTCCGCAGCTCTACGATACCACCAGAATAACAAATGAATTTGCAGCGTGTATTGGTTTGTACCCTTTATTTGGGGTTTATATACAGGATAAATACGCTTTTTAACTCTAATAACCGGTTTTTCTTCATTTATTATTTATTGTTTTTTATTTATTATTATTTTTCTGCTTAAGTGGTTGCAAAATAATGACTACCTAATCGGTACTGGGACTAATGTCGTGATCGCCGGATTGTAATATTGATATCACGAAAATCTCGGTATCGAAAAAATCTACATCTCTAACACACATACCCAACTCAGTGCTTGTTTGAAATCCCTGTTCGTTGGTTTCTACTCACTTGTCGCTTGACGCCGGCTTGTTATGCCGTCAAAGCGCCAGCAAGCAAGCACGTGTCCTGCTTTGACTGGCTGTATCCTTTTCATTTGTCACTTTTGTGTCGCTCTGTGCATTGGCAATGCGTAGAAACGTACTTTTGTATAAATGCAACTGAGTTTGCGGTGTTTGGTACGCACATTTATTGCTTCTCACAAATCTCAAAGACAACAATTTCTGCCACTTACCTGTCCATTTACTACTTTTTCAACTTTGTATATTTTTCTCAATTGTCACTTTTAGCAGTTTAAACTTAAATGATTATATCCTTTAACCTACAGGTATAATAACCTTTCATTTGTTGACGACGTCGTAAAACTATTACATTTTGTTTACTAAATTAAATTTCCTAAATTTTTCATGACTTCACCTTCCAGCTGTTGTCTAAATCAAAAAAAAAAAAGGAAATAATTGCATATATAGAGTTTTTCAGTAAGAGCGCTTCAACTTTTGAACTTTTTTGAATAAAACACAAACGGTTTGACTTTTTTAACTAATTTTCTTTTTATTATCGAGTTTGAACATACACATTTTAGTATGAAATTCGATTTCTTTTGCATGACCACCGCGTGCACGTTTTACGAAGTCCAATCGTTGAACCCAATTTTCGACCACTCTTTTGCATAAATCGGCCGAAATTCCAGCAATTTCGCGTTCAATATTGGCTCTGAGCTCACAAATCGTCGCCGACTTGTTACTGTAGACCAATGACTTCACATATCCCTAAAACGGGGGACGGCTTCTCAAATGGACCGTAAAATGGCCGTAATGCTCTTAAAGTAGCAGCAACAGAACGATTATTTTCATAAAAAATTTGCACGATTTGCAATCGTTGCTCAAGTGTGTAGCGTTCCATGAGGAAATGTATACTAATGAAGTTTACAAATGACAAGCGAAAAATAAAAATTATTGCGTCGTTCGCCCTCCCTATCGGAAAAAAGTTGAAGCGCACCTATTAAAAAACCCTATATTTAGACGGAAACACACTTTTATTATAATTTTTATTACTATTGTTTTTATTAAATTTTTATAATAAAATGTTATACAAATATAAGGAAGCAGCAGCACTAACACCATGGACCAACTTAGTGAACTTGAGTTGTACCGAATAATCTACGAATTACATTTTTAACTTTGAAGATTTTATATATAAAAAACTGGAGAAAAATTAGAAGCTGTGAGTACATTTTTCTAGACGTTTTTAATTAGCTATTGAGCCATACTAGTTATATGAAAATTTAAGGACGATATTGTGTTCTAAAAATAGTTATTTCACATCGAGCCAATTATGTGTTAAAGCACTCCATAATCGAAGTAAAAAGAACGGAAAACTCAATACTTCACCCCGATCAAGGTTAAAGGCCAGAGTAGATGGCCGAAAAAACTGTGCGCTGTTTATGAACTGAATACATTATCAAATGCAATAACAAAGGAATGCTCCAAGGCTTCTATTCTCGTAGCGTGAACGTCGAATATGCGCCAAGTTCTAATATATTAGTCATTTAAAATTTCTATAAAATCCTAAAAACATATGCCACTCAATTGACAAACACTAAAGAAATGTCAGAAGAAATACCCTTGAACTAATTAGACAGCGGCCGTATTTTGACTGCGTAGACGATCCCCAAGCCCCAACATGCAAGCTTATCTGTAGAGGCATATTAATTGAAAAAAATCCATTACTTTATACAACACCCATTAGACGTACCAGTCTACAAACAGAGTCATCGGGAGTTCCTTACCAACTTTTCAAGCTTTCGCCATCCGAATGCTGTCAGTGGAGCTCAATCACCAGCCATTTCAGACGAAGAGCTGCTTCGTGAAACCCGCGCCATCTTGGTACAATTACGTTCTGTATATTGTAGCTAGTTAAATTTCTATTTTCTCCAGAATCGACCCGAATATATTCAAATATACCCGACATGTGAAGGTATTTCGAACGAAATTTAGGTGGTCGCTCGTGCCCCGTTAAATCAACTCATGTAACACACCTGTCCCTTGGAGCCATCTTGAAAAGTACAGCATGTTTCTTGGGTCAATCATTACATGAGATCGACAACCGGGGTCCTCACCGTGCTTGGCTGGGCCTTATGAACTACCACAAATATCAACAACAGCAGCATCGCCATTGTGCTTGTTGAAATTGAAAGGAAATCTTTCACTATTTCACTGAATATTTTCTTCTTATTATGAATGTTCCATTTTTGTTTTATATGGAAGAAAACACTCAACCTCGTTAGAAAATTTGTCAGAAACGAACGTGTATGTTACAATAAATTCAATGGACTATAAGATTGCGTTAGCGGTCGCCATAGCCAAATGTATGGTATGTGACTACCATTCGGAATTCACAGAAAGAACGTAGATTCGAATCTCGGTGAAACACCAAAATTAAGGAAAACATTTTTCTAATAGCGGTCGCCCCTCGGCAGGCAATGGCAAACCTCCGAGTGTATTTCTGCAATGAAAAAGCTGCGGTTCGGAATCGGCTTGAAACGGTAGATCCCTCCATTTGTGGAACAACATCAAGACGCATGCCACAAATAGGAGGAGGAGCTCGGCCAAACACCCAAAAAGGGTATACGCGCCAATTATTTATAAGACTGTGTACTTCAAAATTGTTTGGCACTTTGGATTGAAAGTCATGAAATTTTGATTCAAATTTGTTAAATTTTGTTTAATTTTCCACAGAGTTTGAAACTTGGATTTTTATGGTTTCTGTAAGAGAATGAACTAAAATTTCATAAAAAATAGATTGTCGAAATTGGTCAATAAGTCCTAATGCTATAATTACTTAACGCTGTGTACTCGAAACTGTTCAATTTTTTATATTTGGGAGATTTTGATTTTTTTATTTAAAATTTGAAAATAACAACTACTTCTGGTCTCTCTTTTAAACATTGTAAATATGTTTAACTTTAAGATCAAAATTATTTCCTTACTTAATAGCATATGTCATACACTGGCATGCCATTTTTGATAAATAATTTCTTTAACAAAAGCTTTGAACGACCTAAAATTTATCGCCAAATTCTGTCACCGTTCACATGCAGCTTAACAGGAATATTTCACCGGCGAAATGTGACCAATAACAACATAAAAGAATGTAAAACTGTAGAAATTTAAACAGGCGATATATTTAGTAGCAACATATGCACGACTAAAATCCTACATACATACATACATACATACATGCATGCATAAGTCAGCAACAATTGCCACTCAGAGCAGTGTACGAGTACGAGTACCATTCAGCAAAGTAACGGTCATACCAGGAGCTGAATGCGCCTTCTTTACTCTTCACTGCGTGCATCCATTTGACCCCATCTGGCTGGCGGATATTTATTGTAAAAGGTTGTTGATGCAACTGGAAGTATAGAAGGAAATTATGAGGTAATCGTGACTGTTGCTGCTTTAGTACATCTCTCAGTGCTGGGCGCTTTGTTATATTGCCGTTGGTGTATTATCGCCATCATTGCCGTTGTAGTTGAACTCAGCAACCGCAATTGTGACCCCCAGCTGGAGCGGCAACTAAATCCAATGGAATTTACGAGACATCCACCAAAGTCATTGTCGTCCTACTGCTGTTGTGTGCTGTTGTGACCTCCCTTGCCGCATAACCTCATGACTTTTAGCGCCCACTTTTTACCACTTTGCCACTTCACTTTTGCTGCTTTGCACTCTGTCTGTGATACGTTCATTGTTTATAATTTTTTTCCGCATTTTTTGTCTTTCTCTCCACCACCAACTGTGTGGTTGACAGAAGTCAGTCGCGCCAGTCGTGCTTCGGCTGCTATCCCAGCGGCTGTTTTGTGTCATACCTTGCGGTTCTTTATAATACTGGTATGTGTGTGTGTGTGTGTGCGCGCAGAGCTCTACGTGCTAGAGTCGCATTTTTTGCATACCAACTCATACATGCGCATAAGTGTGTGCGTATTTGCCTTTAATCGCACAATGCGCCTTGCGCCCGGACTTGCATATTAAGCTGACCCGATGTGTTCATACGAGTATACGGAAGTGCGTCGTGGTAATTGTTGTAATTGTTGTAATTATGTACTAAGTATAGATGGTTTACTTTTGTGGCAGCTGTTATTGTTGGTTTATACTCTCCTCTATGCACTTCCACTCGCTTCTTATATACCAGCGATTTTCCTTCATTTCAATTTTGGTTATTTTATTATCCACTTGCGCCAACTTTTCAGTATACTTTCGTAGGATATCTAAAGTTAGATTAAAGTTTTTATGCGCATTTCTTCTTAATCCATAATCCTTAAAGTGCATCCACTTCACTGCATTGCGCTGTCTTTCGCTTGTATCCTGGCGCCCCGGGTGCATTCGGGTGATCAGTTGCGGTTATTCTCTTTTAATAGCCACCATTTTTCCAAAGCACTCTGCTTGCTCAGCGGTTTATCACTGTTGAGTAATTTTAGTTACACTTTAAGTGAGTGCAAATGCCATTGAGTATATTGCTGCTGCTGTGCGTGTTGTTGTTGTTGCCATATTTGATGAAGTCGTTCAAGTTTGTAAGTTAATATTGATTTTATGAC